>JAENRP010000325.1:0-49987 GCA_024741835.1 Diplocarpon mali
AAAGATCACTTTATAATTATTATTTATAAACTATATAAATTAATTATTAAAAACTCTTATATAATTCAATTTCGTATAGATCTTGCAATTAAATAAAAGATTAATGCCTAGGCTAGGCATAAGGAGAATATTTTATAAAAGGAAAGAAACACTAGCGATATTCATCTCTACTATACCTATTAAGTCTATATACAACCTTCTATTACTAACCTTAATAGAGCGCCTTTTTATTTTAATAAGCAGGCCTTTAAATAGGTAGGGTTTATTAATTATATATACTATACAACTAGTATTATTATACCAATCGGATTTAAAGATCTTATAAAGATCGGCTTTTAAAATATAAGTATCTTTATTATAATTATCGTTTGAATTATTAAAAGTAGATTTAAGTTTAGATAACCTACTATTGTTATTAGAGGTATTTGCTAAAGTTCTGGCTAAATAGCCTTTTCCTTTGCCTTTCCTTAGTAGTTATAGCCTTTAGTAGGATAAGGGCAGTTTACTTCTTAACTTCTACTTTAATTGCTTCTTAATATTAAAGCTGGCGACTATATCGATTAATTGCCTTCTAACTTTATAATTAGTAATATTATAAGTACTATTATAGAAGTAGCATCTTTGATAAGCTTAAGGGCTCGTCCTACGCTTCTTCTTCTTCTTAGGCTTATTATTACCCTATAATGCGGTATTTGCCGATTTAAAGCGTCCTTAGAGGTCTTGCTTAATAGTTTAAAGGAGGTCGATCTTCTTATAGATCTTAAGGTTGGGTTAAATGAGAAGAGATTATTTCGCAATAGTGAACTTAAAAGGGAGGCTATTAAATAGGAAACTAAAAAGCTAAGTTTCCTTAAAAGTCATAGCTATCTTAGGATCTGCAGCTCTTACTCTCCTCTTTACTTTATATAGTATAGACTAAGTAGAGTCTATATTTATATCTATATCCTTACTATCTTTGTCTTTTCTATATTAAAATAAAGTAATCTGCTATAGTAGATGCTAAGTATTAAAGGTAGTTGTCTAAGAGTATTTTGCCTTTAAAGTATCCTATCTTATCTTTGTATTATTATAAACTTAAATAAAATCTTAGTCTTTATCGCTTAAACCTCTATTGATCTTAAGCTTGCATTTAGCTAAGGCTAGCTTATACTCCTTCTCCTTTTCTATATTTAAAATCTGCCTTTAGGATTCTTAGTTATTATCTACTAAGGCTTTTAGGCTAAGCTTATTTAATATATCTAGTAAATCCTTAGTAGTTGTATTAGCTATTAAAGTAGAAGTAGACGAATCGGTAGAGGGAGTATAGGAGGCTATTCTTATGTATTTAATAAGTGTCTTTTAAATTGCTATTTCAATGCCTTTGCTCTTAAAGTAAAGCTTTAAATCGTCGAACTATTATTACTAGTTCTTTTAAAAGAGTTAGAGGTCTTTAGGTCTAGTGTTTCGATTAGAATCGGAAGCTATTGCTATTTCGAATAGAATTACGTTTAAAATCAAATAAATTAAATAGTTAAGGGCACTCCTCCTATCGAAAAGTTGAAATGATTAAATAGTAGGTATTATAGAAGTATTAAATAGGGAGGAAGTCCTCTTATCGAAAAGGGTTTTTAGGCTATAACGCAGGGAATCATACCTCTTATAAAATATAGTAAAGCAAGGAATCATACCTCTTGTAATACTAAAGGGTTATAGAGCAAGGAATCATACCTCTTATAATATAAGTTAGCTAAATAGGGAATTATACCTCCTATTCGCCGATTGCTTGCCTCTTACTATAAGTCTTATTCAACTTCCTACTAACAGTTGCGGCGCAAGTGCTTTCTAAAGGAAGTCAATAATCTATTATCGGTCTAGCTAGGGCTTATAACCTATTAAGCTTAAGTGAGTCGGCGCAGTAGGTAAAGGAGGCTTCTAAAGGTTGATAGTCGATATATTAGTAAGAGTTAGGAAAGGAAGGTTACCCCTTTCTTCCCTATAGCTATATACGTATCAACATCCTACTGACTAAGCAGTAGGGTCATATGACAATACATCGGAGTGATGGCTGTATCACCCATCTCAACAAATAGCTAAATTCTGATTCTCCAGATCGAGTCGACTCAATTGTCAGTTCTATTATTACTTCGGAGTCTTCTTCTCTTGCATTGGTTTTCATTTCTTAATGATTTCTTAGCTTTAAGGACCTCTTTTAAAGGATCTTCTATTAGTACCCCTAGATTTAGTGACCGAGGTTCATCTGAACTATCTTATAGGCTTAAGCCAGCTGAGTCTAACCTTACTCGCGGGCCAGGCTCGCGAGTCAGTCTTAGCGTTTCTAAGCTTAAGGGTAAAAACAGGAGATTAGTTCCCAAATTAGGGTCTAATGCTATACTAGCGTTTTAATTCATCTCTTTTCCGAATTTTCTTATAATAATGCCTTTATTAATTAGTATATTAGGCTCTTAGATAGCATTTACTTTATTATATTATCCTTAAGACTTAAGTTTATAAAGAAGCAATTTAGTATTTATAATATTCGTCTAAGCCTTAATAAGGGCGTTAAAGAGTTTTTAATTATATTCTATAAGGTAGATTTTCAATTTGTCCTTATTAAAAAGGAATAACTCCTATACTTCGATTATAATAAAGGGATCCATTTAAGAGCGCCGACTAATAATAGCTTTAAAGAGGCTACTGCAATTCTTAAAATGAAAAGCTGCTTTAAAAGGTGTAGTAGTTCTACTTATATTAATTTATTAAGGTATTAGAGGTTACTTTAAAGTAAAGACTGAAAAGATAAGATTAGAGATTCGAATCTTATTTTCCAAGGTATTCTTATCGCAAATAGCTATATAGTTATTATAAAAGGCTATAAAACCACTAGTTCTATAAAGTTTATTTAAGCGTATTTTAAAAAGGTGCCTTTATTTTATTATTACTATAATAGGATTACTATTATTAGTAATAGGCCGCAAGATCTCTTTTTACTTCATTTTTATAATTATATAAGCTAATTAAGATTTTAAACCAAGTGCTTAAGAAGTCTATTGACTTATCTTTTTTACAAATAGAGTGAGTTTTATATCTAACTAAGAGCCGATCTACTTATTAAAGCTTCTAAAAGCTAGCCCTTATCCAATTAATAGGATCTGATAATCTAAGACTTGCTTTTTAATAAAATTAACTTATAGGCCAAGACTGCGAGTAACAATCGGAATTTCTTTATTAGTAGTACTTATATCTCTCTTTATTAAAATGACTTAATTATAAAGACTAAGACCAATCAATTAAAAAGGTTCAAGGTAGGCTATAAGCTAATAGGCTCTTTTACTTTTTATTATTATAGCTAAAAGGTAGAGTTTATAATATATCCGAAGGACTTATTAAATAAGATTAAATATTATATTATAAAGAAAATAAAAAGGTATAAAAGTCGCGTTATCTATAAGGTAGAAGTAATAAAGGTACATTTCTACTTCTTATCTTATAATAAAGAGGAATATACTTATAAAAGCACTATTATTAGTAGTAAAATTGTCGGTTAAGAAGCGGCATCCGAAGGGTTTAGGCATCACAATTGACCCTTCTTCTTCTATTTCCTCTTGCTATTTATTACTTAATAATATTAAAAAGAAAGAATTATTCTATTTAATCAGCTCTAACGCCTTTAAAGCTTTAGGATTAGCCTTGAATTTTATAGCATTTAGAAATGCCTCTATTATTAATAGGTTAGATTTGCGTATCCTTAAAGAGATAAAGAATTGATTATTAAAGTAGATTAGAAAAAGATCGATATCTTTTATTATATAAAGAAGTTTAAGGTATTTAATAGTTTTATTAATATTAAATCCTTTATAATTAAGACTATAGTAAACTAAAAGAGAGTAAATATAAAGGTTATAAAGTTTTCTCCTTTTGATTCTTGCGCTAAGAAGATACTATCGAAAGCGAGTTTTTATTATAAAGGACACTTGAATATTATATTATTCTTTAAGCTTAAGGTTAAGAATAACCAATTAAAGCATATTGCTATAATTATAAATATCCTAATTAATAGATTCCTCTTTATATTCTCTTTCTTATAAGATAAAATAGTCTCGCTTAGTATTTAAGAGACTAGGTTCTTAACTTTTATAATTATTAAAGAATCGAATAATATCTATAAGGGCAAACTCGTCTTAGATAAGCTATTGAATCTATCTAATAGCTTTCTTAATTATCTTTAGAGCAATAAGAATAGGGTCTTCCCTTATATTATTATTTTTAAAATAGTTATATATAAATATAAAGAAGTTAAGAACTAGCTCCTTTAAGTTATTAAGAAAGGAGTTTAAGCGAGCGCGCAATCCTTTGGTTTTAAATTGCAAATTAGCTAAGGTAGCTATTAAACGATCTATCCTTTTTAAAGGTTAAGCTAAAATTGGTTATTTAGCTAAAGGAGAGTCCTTTAAAGATTCCGAAAATTCTAAAGAGGCTGCGCTAAGCGTTTAGGCAGTTTGTTTAGCAGCAGTTTCTAGAATCATTTTAATAAAAGGCAGGTTAGGTCCAGTTTTAAAATTCTCGTTTTTAACTCTTAATCTAGGACTACGAGTTAAATTATATAATTTAATACTTATTATATCTTTAGGCTAAGAGGCGAATTTTAAAGCAGGCTTAATTATAAATAATCAATTCCCTTTTTTATTATTAAAGAAATCTTATCTAAACCCTAGTATAAGAGTCTAATTCTCTTTTAAAATAAGCAAACTATAAGCAGAAGCGCAAAGCCTTAATATATTAATAATAGTACTATTAGGTAGAGTAATATCTATAGTCTAATTTGATCTTTTTATAGCCCTATTAGCTGCTATAAGTACTATATTAGATAGGCCTATAAATCTGCGACTATGAATTCGATTGCCTTAGAATTTTACTACTCCTTTTTAAATAATAAAGAAATTAAGAATTTAAATAGCTCTAGTAGTAAGAGTATTTTCCTTAAGAATTTTTAATAATACTTGCCTTCTATTATTAGAATTAATATTTGTTAAGAAGCGTAAACGAAATAGGAGTCCTCTTTTATTAATAGCTAAATTATCCAATTATTGAATAGATTCTTCCCTTTTATCTTAGTCTATTTTAAAAGTATTAGCTAAGGTTATATATTAATTTGCATCAGCTAAGAATTCCTTTTTAAAGATTCCCTTTAATCTTAATTTTTTAATTAGGAAGTTGTCAAATTGGAGAATTCTAAGGGCTACTTAGGTTAAAAGGTTACTAATGGCATTTGCGTAAGCTAAAAGGAGTTTTTATTGCTTTATATCTCCTAAGGCTATATAGGTCGATTTAAAGCTCTCTAATAATATAATAGCTCTGCTATCTTAAGAGAAGTTTATAACTAGTGCTTATTTATCCCTTATTATAGTAGATAAAACCATTTGTAAGTTCTTTAAAGGTATATTGCTTATAAAAGATAGAGAGTATAAATAAGAGAGTTTAATAGGATATAAGAATTAAAAGGGCATATAAGCTATAATAGGTTTACTATATATATATTAAGGAAATTGGACTTTTTATTTATTATTTAAAGAAAGTAATAGGAATATTATAATTAAAGGCTAATATTAAGAATATAAAATAAGTTAGAGTAGGTAAGAATTTAAGATAATCTTAAAAGATCTATATCTTAAATAATAAAGGAGGCGACCTTGCTAAAAATGTAAAAATAAGGATTAAAGGAAGGTAGGATAATTAATAGGCTAGGAAATCGTTTAGTATTCCTACTTATATTCTTTAGATATTTTAGGAATAATGACTTAAGGTTGCAATTAGTTAAGTATTTTAATATTCTTTACTTATAGGACCGGCTTATAAGTCAAGTTGGAAAAATCTTAGTCTTTATCTAAGGGTTTAAAATTGCTTATATTGCCGTCAGTTCTTATAGAAGATTCGGAGGTTATATCAATTTCTAATTTGTCTTTTAAAGGGAATAAGGTCTAGTCGCATTGATAAAAGCGCTTTAATCGATTGGCTGCGAAGGTTCCTTTAATATCAATTCTATTAAGTTCCTAAAGAGAATAGTATCCCTTTTCTTTCTACTTAGATTTAACCTTAAATAGACTAAGCTATTAATAGTCAAGTTTAGTATTTGCTAATATATTAATACTTCTTATAATATTATAAACTAGGATAAGATCATCTTTTCAAATAGGATGCGTTTTAAGTACTTTAGAAGTAGCCTATGCTTCTTTAGCTTTTTCCTAATATTGTTTCTTTTATAAAATGATTTCCTTTATATCTATATCTTAGAGCTTAAGTTATTAGCATCTTATTATAAGCAAATTAGAATAGTTCTAAATTTGACTATAGTCGAACAATCTTTAAATAGGCTATTAGGATTCAAGAGGGAGCTATGCCTCTCTACTATAGATAAGGAAAAATAGTATAACTTTAGTCGGTTTATAAATTATTATTTAATAAGTAAAGAGTATTTTATAAAAGTATTTTATCCAATTCTTAAATCCTTTATAAGTAACTTTAAATAGCCTATTAAGAATATTGCAATATCCTCGCTTTACTACTTTATTAGCTTTTAAGTTATACGCTAAGATTTGAACCTATTTAATACTATATTTTTGCGAAAAAGCTTTAACTACTCCTTTATTTTTAAGGCTTCTATTAATAGTTAATCTGCTAAAAAGTCTATAGCAATAGACTACGTCTTCTTAAAGGAACTTTGCAATAGATTTAGAGTTAGTAGATCTTAAAGGTCGTCCTTTAGGCCATCTTAATAGGTCTTCCTTTGTTAAAATAAAATATATAATCTCATTTTCGATTATTAATACTTATATAATATTAAAACTAACTTTATAAAAAGGCCTAATAGCTAGGTTAGGAATAAGGGATTCTCTTTATAATTAGGTTTTTATTTCTAATAGGGGATGCAACTTTTTATAAAAGCTTTGCAGTCTTTAAAAGAACCCTTTTAAAAGAATTTCCTTAAGAGTCGGTAGTAAGTGGACTTAGCTCTTTAGTAGCCAGTTTCCTTATAAATATCCTAGATAGCCTTAGCCCTTAGTTTTTTATTATCTAAGTAAAGTTATATAGGAAATGAGTTATCGCTCCTTTTAAACAATCGTCTTCTTTATATTAAATAAATTAGAGCTTTAGCTTTGAATTTCTAAAAATCCTTAAGAGTAACTATCTTTAGTCGTTTAAGTATAATTAAAAATTTTGCAATTTCTTTAGAATTACTTAAGTAGTTAAATAATAAAATTCTCTTATTTAACTCGCAGGCTAAGACCGCGAGTCGAGTCCCTTTAAGGCAATATATTAATAGATAACCAACTTTGTTCTCTACCTACTTATTAATATCTATTTTATCTTCTTTAATTAAATTAAAAGGGTAGGGACGAGTTCTTTTTAAAAGGCCGTCGGCAGCGGTGTTTTTCATTCTTAGAATATATTTGACTTTAAAGTCTATTAGTCTTATTTAAGTAATCTATTTTATTAGCAAGGCTTTTGGTAGGTCGCTTGCAGCTCTATTTAATTATTTTATTAGCACTTTAGTATTAGTTTTAAAGATAAAGTAAATGCTATAGAGGTCGCTTCTTATCCTTTTTATTGCCTTTAAAGTGCCTCTATATTCCTATTTAATAGTATTATACTTTATTTCTATTAGATTCTAAAGACTACTTTTAAAGTAAGCTAGATATCTTTTCTATTAGCTATTAGCTTATTAAAGGATAGTATCCTATCCGATTAAGCTTGCGTTAACTATTAGTATAATTAGCCTAGCGTTAGCTCTATAGTCTATTTTGATTAGATATAGCGCTTTAAGTAACGCTTGCTTTAGTTGTTTTATAGCCTCTATTTAAGGTTCCTCCTACTGAAACTCAGCCCCTTTCTAAAATAAGGCGTAAATAGGTACTGCCTTTTTAGCGAAATCCTTGATCTAAATGCAATAGTATACTATAACGCTAATAAACGCGCGAGCTTTTACTATATTATTATACCTTTTTTATTTATCGATTTTAAGTACTTTAGCCTTTTAAGGACTTCGGCTATTAGAATTAGTAATGAAACTAATAATTTCTATCGATAGAAGATAATATTATAACTTCAAACTAACTATTGCTCTTGCCCTTTCGAATTATATAAGTACTTAGTCTAGGTTTTAAATATATTTTATTATAAATTATTATATATTAAAGAGAACTTCTTTATAGTTATAGAATGATCTTAATCCTTTTACTCTTATATTATTTATATAAAGGAGCGCAATATTAAGTATATAATCTACTAGTATCTTATAGATTACTTAAATAAATTAAGCGATCGAATTTATAGTCTTTTAAGGTAATCTTATTATTTGAAGTAGCTTAAGAGGGGTTTGAATTACTATTATATCTTTCGATTTAATATTAAGAATAAATTAGTTATATCTAAAGAAGAAGTTTATAAGAGAGCTATAGGTTAATCTTACGAATTTATTTAAGAACTCATTTATATTCGAAGGAATATTAGCGTCCTTAATAATTACTTAGTTCATCTTTACTATTACTATTATTAGTCTATAAGTTCCTTTCTCTTTCTTAGTAACTAAGAACCATTTGTTCTTATAAGGGCTATTATAGAACTTGAGAATACCTTACTTTAGCCTATCCTTTAATATTTCGATTACCTTTTCTTAAAGAGCTTTAAGGACTTTGAATGTTTTCTCTTATTAGGCTTTGTAAGGTATTATCTTAATCTTAATATAAGGCGTAACCTCTTTTCGAATCTGGCTAAGTTCCGTTTAATTAAAAGCTAAGGCATCCTTTCGATTTATTAAGGTTTTATAGAATAGTTTGCGTTTTCACTCTATTAAGTTATCTCTAATTTTTAGTATATTGAAATATTCTTTTATTAGCCGATATCTGATAGATTTATTAAAAAATCTACTTATAATAAACTTATCGAATTTGCTACCTAGCTTTAAAGGTCGAAGCTTCTTATCTTATTTAAACTAATTATCTAATTCTTTAGGCTTTAAGCCGTTAAAGATTCCCTAATCTACTAGTTGTACTTTATTAGCCTTGCTTTTATATATAGTTTAAATATTAGCTAGTACTATGCTTTTCTACTTCTTTCCTTTTTTATTAAATCTTATAAAATGGTCCGAATTTTCCTATTTAAAAACAAATAAAAGATTTTCTAAGTTATTAATTTAAAGTATATAAATGGAAATATTATTAGTAATTTTATTGTTTTTCACTCGCAGGTCTGGCCTATAAGTGGTTTTTAGGTTTTTTAAAATGATTAGTAAATTATCGAAATTTATAAAACGAACCTTTTTCTTTGCCTTATTTTTCTTTTTTCTTAATTATTAATTTAATAAAATGCCAATTATACTATTTTTTAAAATTCCAGATTTGACTCTTAATCTAAGACCGCGAGTTAAATCGCTATTATTCAAAATCGGCAAACTTACCTTTCTTTTGCTATAACTCCTTACTAGGTGCCTTCTTTTACTAGCATTAAGCCTAGCCTTTATACTAGCTAATCGTTTCCTAAAACCTTATTTTAAAATTCGGCTATATCTCTTATAATAACTATTTATCCTTTTAAAGATCGATCTATATTCTAAAGACTAGCTTTTATAAGACTATCTTTAAAATAGTTAAATATTAGCTAAGATTTTAAAATAAAGGGCATTTTTAAAAGAATATTATTTAAAGAATTCTCTATTATTAGAAAGTCGGTATAATTAACAATTCCTCTAACTCTAACCTTTACGTTTCTCACCTATCTATTAAAATTGTATTTTAATTTAAAGATAGTTGAATAAATAAGGAGTCGATCGCTAATAATTATTAATTAAGCTATTTCCGCTACTTTTCTAATTATTATATTAACTTTTGAATTATAATCGATTAAAGCCTTTGCTTTAATTGATTCTTCTATAGAATAAATAATAATAGGGCTTTTTATTATAACTATTAAATAATTTCGATTAATATTCTAAGATATTAAAGCTATTGCTATAATATTATAGTACCTTTAGGTTCCTTTATCTTTTGCAATCTAAAGATATTTAATTAAGGCTAAGTACTTCTTAGAGTTCTTTTATATTATAATTTCTATTTCCTTATTATTATTCAAATCTTTAAAGGCAACTAGGATATACTTTCTTAGCACTTTATTAAAGCGTTTAATTAAACTAAATAGGTCTTTAAATGTAAGGTTAATTTGCTAAGCTATGATATTCTTTATAGCTTTCTCTATTACAGTTGAACTAGCGTATTTATCAACGAATTTTTCCTATTTTAATATCTATCTCTTTCGCTTAAGGTCAGAGGTCTATATAATAACTTCAACTTCTTAATCTTTAAGCTTAAAGCTATCTTTATCTATTATATTTTTAATTAATTTGTCTGCTATATTAGCTTTATCTTTATCTATTATAGTTCTAGATTATTAGGTATCTTTTAGCATTTGGACTCTATATTAAGATTCTTAAGTTATATATATTAATTTCTAGACTTTAGCTGGTTTTATTAGTATTAAAGGAGTAGTAGATCTAAAAGGATACTAAGTATTCTAAGGGTTTCTAGATACAGAAGTAGTATTAATATTAGCAGATACGTTATTATTAACCTACTTTAAAATAGAGATTCCTTTGACTTTAGTAGCAGTCTGGTTCGAAGTTTAATTAATAAGTATTCCCTTAGGTAGATTGCTAGCTAGACTTATATATATATAAGTTAGGACCTTAGAGTTGATTTTAATAATATGCTTCTATTTAGCTAAATCCTTATCCTACTTTATACTATATATTATTATTCGAATAGTCTATAGTTATAAACGATTCTAGTATTTTTTAATAAGGATAGCGTCTGGCCTAGGATCTCTAATATAAAGTATCCCATACTTATTAATATATATAACCTTAATATTAATAAAACGATAGAAAAGAGGGCAATTGTTATAATACTTATATAGAGCGTAATTAAGTTCTTTATTATTGCAAAAGTTATAGGTTAATCGTCTTCTATTGCCGTTTCTTTAGTACCCTATAGTATTAATATTAGTAGAGTGCTAGTTAGGATCAATTCCTCCTTCTTTAGCCAGCTATTACATTCTTATATTAGCTGGTTATTTTAAATAATAAGAAGTAGGAGTCTGGTAATAGGAACTATTAAGTTGGCTTATAGTAGCTAAGTTTTATCTATTACTAAACTAGGAAATATACTATTTTTCTTATAAGAGATTATTAATTTTAGTTTCTAAGCTTTAGATTTAGAGTTCTATAAATTAAGTCTTAAGTTCCTTAATTTTAAGGTTGGATTGCACTCTTAGGTCGGGCCTACAAGTAATAGGTATGACTATTAGGTTCTTCTTTACCTCCTTTATAACTTCTAAAGCTTTTGAGTATTCTTAGACTAGGCTTTTAAGGTCTTTAGTATAAGAGGGAGTAAGGGCTTTTTCCTACTTTATAGTATTAATAGTTCTTTTATTAAGATCTGATTTTAAAGCAAAGGCTAAGAATTCCTTAAATAAGGCAAAGGTTATAGGGTCTTACTTATCGATCTTAAAATGCTTGATAATCTTATTTCAAAGGCTAGTAGATAATCCGAGTAAGAAAAGGCGGCCTCTTTCAACTTTGCTAAGTATTTTCTAATTGATTAAGGTATTTAATATATAAGTAAAAGTCCGATAGTAGTTCTTAAGTTCCTTAGGAGTTCGAGTGATTAGAACAAATTCCTTTAAGAAAGCTAAAGTATTGCAAATCTGCTATTTATCAAATTCTTAGAATTCAGACTTAAGAGCCTTAATAAAGAGTTCCTATAAACTATGCGTTTTCCATTTAAGGAAGGATTTGATAATATCTTTACTTATATAGTTATAGTAGTAAAGAAGCTAAGAAATCATATCCTCTTATATAATATTAAAATCGTAATAAGTTTCCTTATATTACTTAAGGAAATTAATAATATTAGCTCTTATAAAGTAGAGAGCACTAAAGGAATTAAAAAGGGGAAAGTGACTAATAATAGCCTTAAATGCGGCTATTATTGTTTTATACTAACTGTTTAAGTTAATAGAATCTATAAGAGGCAAAGGGGAAGCTTTAATATTATAAGATTGATTATTAAAAGGAGTACTTCAAAATTCAAAAGGGTTTAAAGAACGTTCAAAATCCGAGTCAATCTTAAAGTAACTAAGACGAGTTTGAAAAGATTCGAATAAAGGGTTAGTAAAAAGTTTAAAATTATTATCATTTTTAGTATTTTCTAATATTAATATTAAAAAAGTAGATAGCAGTCTTAAGTTATTTAAAGACGTCTTTTTATCCTTTTACTTATAAGCTAAGCTTAAGAGTAGAATTCCGGATTCTATTAAAAGTTTAATCCGAGTTTATTAAGAGATTTTAAGTAGGTACTAAATAGCTAATAGAAGCATTATAACTAATTATAATAAAATAAGGTTTACTTAATTAAGGACTAATTTCTAAGATAAGGTTTATATTTAAGATTCTTCTTAACTTTTAAGCCAATTCCTATTAGTCCTTAGAATAAAGGGGTCTTTAAAGACGATTCTAAGGCAATTTTTAAAGTTCTATTAAGCTAAGGTAGCTGAATTATTAGATTTAGATTTCTAAAGATTCTAAAGAGGCACTTCTAATTGGAGTTTGCGCTTAGTATTACTTGAGTACTTGAAACTACTGCTATTTAAGATTGCTATTATAAGGTTTGCTAAACTTTTCATATTAGAAAGCCGAAAATTCCGAGAATCTTAGAGTTAAGGAGAAAAAATAAGGGTTTTTCAAAGTAGAGCCGAAAAGGGAAATTCTAAAGTTATTAATAATTGCTAAATGAAAATCGATAGTTCTAAGTAATTAGGCGATTAATAATAAGGTTTTTAGAGTTGATCAAAATACTATAAGTATTTTAAAGATGTATTTTTCAAAAGGCCGGTCTCTTATCTGCAAACTAAGAGATTGATAAGGTCGTATAGGGACGGAAATCTTAAGAAATCGGTCCTTGCGTAGGTTATTAATATAAAAGGGTATAGGAATAACACCTAAGAATAAGCCTATATAAAGACTAAAGACAAAGAGGAGGAAGCACCATAAGCGGGCTCTCTTAGACAAGATATTAGGAATAAGTCCTAAGTATAGGGTATATTTAGTACTATGGCGATACGCGCTATTTCTATATATAGAAGATGGCCCTTTTATCCTCCCACTGTCCTACGCCGATTATATAATATATGTCACAAGACCTATCCATCTCAGGTCTCTATACTATATTATAAGAGGTATAATTCCTTGCTTTATAACCCTTTGGTATTGCAAAAGGTATAATTCCTTGCTTTACTATATTTTATAAGAGGTGTGATTCCCTGCGTTATAGCCTAAAAACCCTTTTCGATAAAAGGACTTCCTCCCTATTTAATACTTCTATAACACCTGCTATTTAATCATTTCGACTTTTTAATAAGAGGAGTGCCCTTAACTATTTAATTTATTTGATTTTAACGCAATTCTATTTGAAATAGCAATAGCTTCTGATTCCGATCGAAATACTAAACCTAAAGACCTCTAACTCTCTTAGAAGAATTGGCAATAATGGTTCGACGATTTAGAGCTTTACTTTAAGAGCAAAGGCATTAAAATAGCGATTTAAAAGACACTTATTAAATACATAAGAATAGCCCTTTATACTCCTTCTACTAATTCGTCTACTTCTACTTTAATAGCTAATATAACTGCTAAGGATTTACTAAATATATTAAATAAGCTTAGCTTAAGAGCTTTAGTAGATAATAACTAAGAATCCTAAAGGTAGATTTTAAATATGGAAAAGGAGAAGGAGTATAGGCTAGCCTTAGCTAAATGCAAGCTTAAGATCAATAGAGGTTTAAGTAATAAAGACTAAGATTTTATTTAAGTTTATAATAATGCAAAGATAAGATAGGATACTTTAAAGGTAAAATACTCTTAGATAACTGCCTTTAATACTTAGCATCTATTATAGTAGATTACTTTATTTTAATATAGAAAAGATAAAGATAGTAAGGATATAAATATAAATATAGACTCTGCTTAATCTATACTATATAAAGCGAGAAGGAGAGTAAGAGCTATAGATCCTAGGATAGCTATAACTTTTAAGAAAACTCAGCTTTTTAATTTCCTATTTAATAGCCTCCCTTTTAAGTTCGCTATTGCGAAATAATCTCTTCTTATCTAACCTAACCTTAAGATCTATAAGAAGATCGACCTCCTTCGAACTATTAAGCAAGACCTTAAAGGACGCTCTAAATCGGCAAATGCTGCGTTATAGGATAACGATAAACCTAAGAAGAGGAAGGAGCGTAGGACGAGCCCTTAAGCTTATTGGAGATGCTACTTCTATAATAGTATTTATAATATTACTAATTATAAAGTTAAAAGGCAACTGATCGATATAGTCGCTAGCTTTAATATTAAGAAGCAATTGAAGCAGAAGTTAAAAAGCAAACTGCCCTTATCTTATCGAAGGCCGCAACTACTAAGGAAAGGCAAAGGCAAAGGAAAAGGCTATTTAGCCAAAACTTTAGTAGATACCTCTAATAATAATAGTAGGTTATCTAAACCTGAATCCACTTTTGATAATTTAGATAATAATTATAATAAAGATGCTTACGTCTTAAAAGCCGACCTTTATAAGATCCTTAAATCTAATTGGTATAATAATACTAGTTATATAACATATATAACTAATAAACCCTACCTATTTAAAGGCCTGCTTATTAAAATAAAAAGGCGCTTTATTAAAGTTGGTAGTAAAAGGTTATATATAGACTCGATAGGTATAATAGAAATAAATATTACTAGCGTTTCTTTCCTTTTATAAAACATTCTCCTTATGCTTAGCTTAGGCATTAATCTTTTATTTAGCTATAAGATTTATATAAAGTTGAATTATATAAGAGTTTTTAATAATTAATTTATATAGTTTATAAATAATAATTATAAAGTGATCTTTAAAGCTAAAATTAAAGATAGACTTTATATTATTTTAAAGGTAATATTATAGAAATTGACTCTTAAGCTAGACTTATAAGTGGATTCCTTTAAGGAAAGTGCACTCTTTGCCCTAATACAATTAAGTAAGGATAAAGAGAATAGATAGACTCTTAAGCTAAGATTGCAAGTGAAATTTGCGAAAATAACTCTTAAGTCAAGATTATAAGTAGATTATAAGGTATCTTTAAAGATGACTCTTAAGCTAGGATTATAAGTGAATTTAATAGAAATAACTCTTAGGCTAAGACCGCGAGTAGATTCTATAGATTCGCTAATAATAACTCTTAGGCTAGGATCGCAAGTGAAATTCGCAGAAATGACTCTTAAGCTAGGACTGCGAGTAAACTTCGCGGATTTATTAGAAATGACTCCTAAGCTAGGACTGCAAGTGAACTTCGCGGATTTGTTAGAAACGACTCTTAAGCTAGGACCGCAAGTAGATCTTGCTATTTCTAGGAAATCGACTCTTAAGCTAAGACCGCAAGTGGATCTTGCGGTTTTATTAAAAACGATTCCTAAGCTGTGTAACGACACAGAACCGCCGAAGTGCAAGATCAAGTATAGTAGTAAGAAGTGGTGCAAAAGGCGTATTCTATAGGTCTAATACGAAAGAAACGAAGAAGTTAAAGAGCCCTCCTTAGGGGAGAGCCCTTCTTCCTTATATACATAGCAGCTGAGAGCTCTTTGCCCGTTTACGTAATATTATATAAGAATATCCTTTTGCACCTTTAAGGTCGATTTAAAATAACCTTATATCAAATCGAGATTATAAAACTTTAAATACTATACTCTTAAGTAATTGCACCAATTAAGGGTGCGGCTATTATACTACCCTCCCCCTTTGAGAACGCTTGCCTATAAGCGTTAGTAGGTTATAACGATTTTCGTATAGTAATATACTTAGCGCATTATTATACAAATAGTACTATTCTATATTTAGTTTAGCGCAAGTTGCATTATATACTCAAATTTGTTTTTCCTTTTATAGGATCTTCTTTCCTTAGTATAATAACTATATATAACCGCATAGGTCTCCTACTCCTACTACTATAGCGTAAGGCTAATGTATAGTAGTAGAAACAATTACTACTACTACTACTAACTACTATAAGTAAGTTTGCCCTAGTCTAGGGTCGAATTGCGTCTAATACGCATAGTGCCAATTCCCTTGCTATTAAGCGCCCTTGCAGTAGCCTACTACGTTTATTATTACTAATGCGTATAGTGCCTTATACGCAATATCGCGCATAAGTGCGAGTTTAAGTCGGAATGTAGTAAAAAGTGCTACTAGTACTAGGAGTAAAAGGCGGAGTGCATTTCTATAAGTACCTCGAATCGACTCTAGAGTTCTATTCGCATTAATACTTATTTATAGCTTCCCTCTTATATTAAGGAGGAGTTCGCAGCACTATCCGCGGCCCTTAAGGAGTGGCAGGGAGAGGCTGCTTAGCAGCAAGAGGAGGACGATAGTAGCGATAATAATAATATACAAGCGGTTTCGGCAAGGAATCGCAAGATGCTTTATTAAGAGGCGATCTAGCGCGCCTAGATCCTTATCAACCTCCTATTAATAGCTAGTGTAAAGGCTCCGACTAGCCGCTCTTAACTCGAACGTGCTAGCCTTGCGGAGCTCTACTCTATAGCTAAGGCTATAGTAAGCTAGCTAAAGGGGGTCTAGGTAATAGTTACTATAAGTTAAACTCGAATTAGTATTAAATCGATCGCTAACTTTCTAATAGGAGCGCAGCGACCTTATCGAATCCTAGCTAATAAGGTTAAAGCAATCCAGTCAAACTATGCTAGGCCTCTTAAGGTCTATTACTACATTAGTAAAGCGGACTGCTATAGCAATAGAGTCTCTTATAAGAGGAGGAGGGCTTATAGTAATAAGGGTAGCGTTAGGCGCAGCAGCTAATAGGGTAGCGCTAGCAGCAGCAAAAGGAGGTTAGGGTTGTTTTAAGCAAAGGCGTAGATAGGAGGCGAGCTCTAGCTCTAGAATAGAATTAGAGCTTATCTCCTTAAGCGTAAAGGAGGAAGGGTCAGAGGAATTATAAAGGGAGAGGGCAATAGGCCTAGTATTATTATTTTTCTATTTTTATTATTTTTTTTTTCCTTTTTCTTTTTTTATATTTTTAGATTTATTTACTAACTCGTTTCGCATTTAGCCTATTGTCTTTTAAATAACTATAATTATCTATACCACTTTCCTAAGCCTTTAGCTAAGCTTATAGGTTCTAAAGTAGTCCTAGCTTTATAGGATTGGCTTAATAAAAGTTGCGAATCTTATATAAAGACTCTATAAAATTTAAAGCGCGATATTAACTTAAATTAGGGTTATAATTAGTCCATTTGACCTAGTACTTTAAGTTCCCTTAAGATAGGCGTATATTTAGTATCTTAGATACTTTATACTCTTTTTACCTAGCGATCTTTTCTATAATAGGCTAGGGTTATTCCTAATCTAGTAAAGGGTTCTGCAAGTCTTTAAATAGTAGCTTTAGCGCAAAGATATTATATATTATAAAACCTATAGGCAGCTTAATCTAATATAAATTACCTACCTTCTTAAGAACCTTAAAAGGGCCTTCCCATTAATTGGCCAGTTTCCTATTAAAGTGGTAGTTCTTAAGATTTTTTATTAAAAGGTAGACTATATCATTAGGTTTCCAATCAATCTCCCTTTAATATTAATTTATAGACTTACGCATTTTCTCTTAAGCGCGTTCCATATTGCCTTTTGCTACTTCCTAAGCTGCGTATATCCTTTCTATTACTAGCCTAGCCTCTACTTAATTCAATCTCTTTTATAAGCTAGACGTTTTTAAAGAGATCCAGTCCCAACTTATCTAAGGCGTAACTCTATACTTAAGCTAATATAAGGTCATACTAATTAAAGCGTAAGAGAGAGTCAATTGTATATAATCTATTAATAAAATCAGTTCACTTTAATTATCTTAATAATAATTAATAAAAGGCTATAGCCTTAAATCAATATACTTATTTATAATCTCCGTTTAGCTATCAGTCTCCTTATAGTACGCTATAGAGAGTTTAATCTTAATACTAATAATATAGCAGAACTCTCTTTAAAATAAGGAGACAAATTAGGGGCCTTAGTCTGAGATAATTATTTTTAGAGTATAGCCGAATCGATATATCTATTAAACGAATAATCGGGCAGTTCCTCGAGCGTCGATATCTTTTTAATAAAGGATCGATATAGCGCTCTTACTAAGCCGGTCTATAAAAACCAGGATTTGATCAAAACTGTACTTATTAAAAGGGAAATCCTTAAAATCTATGCATAAGTGCTATATAAGATAGTTAGGAATAGGGAGAGGCTATAAAAGGCCTTATTATTTAATTATATTTAAATGCGAGAATTGATAAAGTCTGCAGTTTGCAATAAATCTTTTATAGTCCGAACTTATTCCAACCTAATAGTACTTAAGAGCAAGAAGCTAATAAGTCTTTAAGCTACTAAGGTGCGCGCTTAAAGGTTGGTTATAAGCTTCTTAAATTAAACAAGTGTATAAGGGAGTATTATAATATATGCAAAGACGCTTTTTAAAGTAAAGCAATCTATCTTTTAAAGAGTAGTTTTTAAAAAGGTCGGCGCAGATCTTTTAAAAGGATTCGCAGTTATCTTAATAAAGCTTCTTAATTAAATCAAAGGAATCCTTAAGTCGATTTAAGGTCGAATCGAAAGTATCGGTTAATATTAGGGTAAAAGTGCCTTCGGCAGATTCGGCGAGAAATTTATTAGCTAATTTAATATTAATTCAAAGGTTTAACTAAGTAAGGAAAAGTAAAACTTAGGATTAGCTATTTAACTTCGCCTATTTTTAAACTAGCATATCCTGCTCTTAGCGGCTAAGAATATCAGCCTTCCAATTGTCTTTACTAAGAGCATATACGATTCGAAAATTAAAGTCAAATAGAAATTCTATTTATTAGTACTATTTTATAGTTAAAACCTTAGTAGTTATAAAGTACTTAAGGGAGCGGTAATCTAAGTAAATATTAACTCGCTCCTTAAATAACATAAGCTTAGGTCTCTATTTATAATAGGATTCAATAATAGTAAAGAGTTCTTTATTATATATTTCTTAATTAGGTTTATAATTAAAGAGTATATGCAAATAGAAGCCAATTAGGTACTATTACTTATTAGAGTATTACTAAGAAAGTACTTTAGTAATAATACTATTAAAAGCATTAGTCTCTAGCTTTATAAGCAAGTTAAGGTTAAAATAGTAAATTCGCTAAATCAAGAGCAACTGCTTGCAAAGCTCTTTAAAAGCGATTCGGCACTCTTTTATCTAATCCTAAGGTACTATCGATTGGGTCAGAATAGAAAGGGGTTTGGCAATTAGCCTAAAGTTGCAAATAAATTATTAATAGAATCCGTAAAATCCTAAGTAGGACTTTACTTTAATAATAGTTTTCAAGTACTTCTGATTGCGTAGTAGTTCGACCTTTTTAAAGTCCAGTTCAATCCTAGTTATTATTAAAATATATCTGAGATATTAAGTTCAAATAATATAGAACTCGCACTTCTTAATATCTACTTAAAGGCCAGCCTTTAAGAGTTATTTTAATACCTTTTCGATATGACCCTAGTACTCTTTAATATTCTTAGAGTAAATTAAAATATTATTTAAATACGCTATATAAAAATCATTTAAATAATCTAAAAGGATATTATTCATATACTATTAGTAAGTACTAGGTCTTTTACAAAGGCTAAATAAGAGAACCTTACATTTATAAGATCCGTACCTTATTTAAAAGGTAGTATATTCCTTTAATTTAAAGTCCATTTGTATCTGATTAAAAGCGGCTCGAATATCTAATTTTATAAAGATCTTGGCCTTAGATACTCGCCTTAAAAGCTTATTTATCTTTAGAATTAGGTAAGCGTCCTTTTGAGTTAGTGCATTTAGCTTCTAGTAGTCTATATAAAATCAAAGGCTACCGTTGGCCTTCTTTATAAATAGTACTAGTAAAGCAAAGGGGCTAGTACTTATCTTAATAAAGCCTTTATTTAAATTCTTAAGTAAGTACTCCTTTATAACCTTAAGCTCCTTAATAGATTAATAGTAGAAGGGCGAATAGGCGTTAGGCAAAGGCCCTTTTAGCTATATCTTATAATTGTAGTACTAATAAGGAGGGAGGGTATCCGCATCCCTTTTTAAGAAGGCTTATCTTAAAGATTAGTATTATTTTAAAAGTCGATTATTAATTAGCTTTTCAATATTAGGATTCTTAGGCTTATATCTTTCCTTTAAAATCCTATCTACTTTATAAATACTGATTTGAAAGAACTCAGTCTCCTTATACTTTATATTATAATAAAAGGCATTAGTACTGATTTTGCAAATAGGAACTGCAGCTTTAAGGCATTTGCAAATAGGGTTAGAATATAGTCGATTTATATTAGACTATTTTCCTAGATCTAGCTTAGTTATAAGTAGGAGTGCTAGCTTAGTAATAGCAATAAAGATCTCGCGCTTAGCTAGGATTACTGTATTAATATAAGACTATCTTCTATTAATCTATTAAACTTTATCTATAGCCATTTCCCATTCTCTACAATTGATATCGGCTTAGTGATCGGCTTAGATCCGAAGTCCTTTAAAAGGAGGAAGATAGATAAGGATTTCCTTTACAAATTAGGAAGATAGGAGGTAATATAAAGGCCATATAAATCGGTTCTCCTTCGGATCAAGTTTAAGTTGGAATCGGCGCATCTATTTGACTCTAATAATAGCGTTACGCTAGCTAAAGTCGAGGATAACCTAAGGGTAGTTGTAAATACGCCTTCTATTAATTATTAAGTAGAAGCGGATATAATACGTAGCTTGCGCGCAAACGGTATTCTAAAATCCATAGATAGGAATAAGGGCTAAAAGAGGAAGAATTTTAAAGCTAGTCGCTTTTAAAAGATATATAGAAAGGGAATGATTTAAAAATAGGTAACTAAGGGCTTTAGTATCTATTAAAGCTAATAATAATACTCTAAGTCCATTTATACTAATAGTATAAGAGGTTAAGAATTGCTTCCCTCCTATTAAAGAGTTAAGATCTAGCTTTAATAAGTTGCACTTTCGCAGGCTTAAGTAAGAGTCTTTTCCTAGGCCTCTTTATTTTCCTAATCTTCTTCTATTTTAATCCCGTTTTTAATTAAGTCTAAAGTCGGATCAGCTTCCTTTATATCTTTTAAAGTATTAATCTTACTTATAAAAGGATACTCGGTCTTATAGTAACCTATTTTACTATAGGTCTAGCAGGTGGCTTACTTAAGGGGCAAAGTAGGAGAACTAGCCTTAGCTAGTATATTTTAGTAAAAAGGGGTAGTCGGCTTTAGAGCTAGTGACTTAGAAACTCAAGTAGTACTTCTAGCGCTTAAACCGCAAGCGGTCTTATTAAGGAGCGAACCAGATATCTTCTAGTATAATACTAAGGTTACCTTACTTTTAATCGAAGGGTTAAGAAGTTGGTTACTTCGGCGTTTGGCATTAAGGGCATTTAATTAATTAACTATAATAGTATAGTCCTTTCCTTAAAAGGCCTTAGCTAAGGCGTAAGTAGCTTTAAGCTAAAGGGTAATCTTATTCTATATAAAGAAGAACTACTTAGATCTTAAGACCTCTCTTTAAATTATAGCTAATTAAAATCGGGCTTGAAACTAAGGGAAAGTTTCTTTGGAATAACCGGCTTCTCTTATATAGAGGTAATAGAAAGTAGATCAAAATAGGTCTACCTCTTAGCTAATTAAAAAGTAACTGCTTAGCAGTTTTACTATTTCTTAATAGTTTCGAAAGGAGTTAGTCTCCTAAAGGTACTAGGGTTCGAGGTACATTTAGGCTTATCCTATAGTAAATCCCTAAATAAGAGCTTAGTAAGCTCGCTTATTCAAATATAAGTTAGCATTGACTTATAATTGGTCTTAGATTAAAGCTAACTACTACTTATATATTAAGGAGGTCCTATTATTAAAAGGGGTGATCTTTTTAATTAGCTGAATTTTCGTCTATTTTACCTTTATATTAACTTTTAAAAGAGGCTAAGTCTTGCTTTATTAAAGGTAGGTAGATTCTCACTTAATAGTCTAATATACGCGCTAAGCTATCTCTTAGCTTTGATAAGCTAGGGTCTTTAAGCTAGAGATAGCCTAGGCAATCCTACTAATCTCGCTTTATAATTATTAATTAGATTAATCTTAGTATTATAAGGATTCCTTTAAACCTAAGACTATTCCTTATAAGACATTTGGGTTCGAAAAGTCTTATTTATCTTAATTAGCTTAGCTATAGTATTATTATCTTTTGCCCTTAGCGGCAAAGGAAGGTCCGGCCCTAGGGGCTAGGGTAGGGGTACTCCCTATAGAAGCTGCTTCTTTAAAAGAACTAGGTATATTCCAGGTTTGCTGACTTCTAGCTAATAGGGAATTCATTTTACCGATTTTGGTTTTAGTAGTAATTCGGTTAAAAAGGGGTTTTATAGAAAAAGGGTTCTAGTAGCATAGTACTCTTTTAACTTCTGCCTATAGCACTTTTATAAAAGGAGTAGTTAAGAAAATCCGGCTAATAAAAGCGTTCCTCGATTATATTAGTTAATAAGCTATACTCAAGCTCTTAGTTTGTTTAAGAGATCTCTAGGATCCTAACTCTATCGAAAAGTCGAAACAACTGCGAATCAATTTTCAAAAGAGGTAGGATATTATTAAAAGCTGTCCTTAGTAGAGAAGAACTTCTTCGTTTAATATAATAACACAGAACCGCTAAAGTGCGAGATCAAGTATAGTAGTAAGAAGTGGTGCAAAAGGCGTATTCTATAGGTCTAATACAAAAGAAATAAAGAAGTTAAAGAGCCTTCCTTAAGGGAGAGCCCTTCTTCCTTATATATATAGTAGCTAGAAGCTCTTTGCCTATTTACGTAATATTATATAAGAATATCCTTTTACACCTTTAGGGTCGATTCAAAATAACCTTATATCGAATCGAGATTGTAAAACCTTAAACGCCGTACTCCTAGGTAATTGCACCAGTTGGGGGTGCGGCTGTTATAAGCTGGGTTTGCAATTGGAAAATGGTAAAACCTCGAACTGCTATTACTAGTCCTTTTTAGCTGCTGATAATAAAGTATCGACTGATAATAGGCTACTAAAGCTATTAGAAGCTAAAAGCCTATTAAGGTATTAGCTAATATATAGAAGATTTGCGCATTTAAGACTAGAGAAATTAAGGGGCTTATATAAGGTCTTGATTCTAAAATGGAAGATCTAAGTACTAAAGGATCGCTTAGTATACTGAATTTGCAAGCTGATAAAACTTCGAAATCAGATGCGAACTAAGCTTAGTCTATAGAAAGATTCGATACTAGCGCTAATATCTATTAATACTACTGGACTATTTATAACCTTAATTAAAGGAAATAATTGGTTTTCTTAAATAGTAAATAACTTTAATTAATAGATATAGACTATTTGTACTAGGACTAAATCTAAGCTTAAAGAAAAGCTAGAAACTTGAAAAGTGATAAAGGAACGCTAGACCTAGTTAAAGCTAATAGCTATTAAGTCTAATAACGCATTAAAGATTAAGGTAAAGCTTAATAAATAGGTAAAATAAAGAGTTTATTATAAACTAATTATAATATATAAAGGTTCTTATTAAAATGGTATCGCTAAGTAAAGCATCTAGTAAGTAAAGACTGACTATTGCGCTCTATTGCAAGATGCTGACTTGCTATTAGAATTCTAAGACCTTGCGATTAAGGCAGATGTATACCTGCGAAATAGAATAGGTAGTGGACTAATAGTTAATAGCACTTAAATATTACTATATAAGGCATATTTCGGATAGAAACTAAGCTTGGACTATATTTGCGTCTTTAGAAGTATCTGCTACTCTTATATTAGCCTAAAGTCCTAGCTTATAAGTATAAAGAGTAAGAAGCTAATAGATTAAGGTAAAGAGTATATATTTATTAAGTATATTAAATAGATAATAAAGTAATAGATAGTATATGCGCTAGATCTAGGGCAAGTAATTATATCTTTGATAGTTGAGTTTAATAAATCTTAAAATAGGAAGGAGCTATCTTTAAAGCTCTATATACCTAGAGATTCGTAAGGTATACTACTCGATAGTAATACTATTAAGCTAAACTAATAATCCTTTTCTCTTAGCTTAGGCATATTAAGCGTACCTGCTAATCGACGACCTACTAATTGCCTAAAGGCCAAATAGACTATTCCTATCGTTTGCGAACTGCTTAAAGTATAAAATAACTTTAATATTATTATCCCTTTAGTTAAAGTACCTATAGTAAAGGATATTCCTAAAATAAATATAAGTAATAATAAGCCTTTACTATTAGAAAGCAGTTCTTTAAATAATAAGCCTACGGAACCTATAGCCGAACCTACGCCTTTAAAGAGGAATAAAGACCTAAAACCAGAAGATACCTTAGACAAATGCGAGTCTAAGTATATCTAGGCTATAATAGCGCATAGGATCTATAAGCTCGAACTTTAATAGAGCTTTAATAAAGATAATGCATTCTTAGCTGCTAAGGAGATAATAAAAATCTCTCTTTTAAAGACGTATAATAAAGCTATTAATAATCTGGAAAATAGAGTAGTATAAAATAAGGCAATCTAAAAGGAGATAAGTTCTCTTATTACAAATGGTATATAGATAGAGGAACTAACGCTAAAGGATATGAACCTAGTATTAATAAAGTGGGTCTTTATAATTAAAATATATGTAAATAGGACTTTAAAATGTTATAAGGCAAGGCTTATAGCTAAGGGCTTCTTTTAATAGTATAGAGAAGACTACTTCGATACGTTTGCGCTAATAGTTCGCATAGATACCCTTTGCATATTTATAGCAATAGTAGCTGCTAAGGACCTTAAATGCAAATAGTATAATATTAAAAATGCATTTACTAAAGCGATTATAAAGGAACGGATTTTTCTCTTTTAACCTAATAGTATCCTTATATGCGCTAGCTACTCTTTCTATATACTTCGCAGTATCTATAGGCTTAAGCAATCAGCTTATAATTAGAACCTCTTATATAGCTCTACTTTAATAGAAATAGGATTTATTTAAAGCCTAGCTAACCCTTATCTATTTACCTATATTAAGCGTAGAATTAAGTTGCTATTATATATTGATAATATTGCTATAGCTATAAAAATAATTACTTAATTAGATTAGTTCTTTATAACTATTTAGAAACGTTTTAATACTAAGGATCTAAGGGGAATTTATAAGATCCTTAGCATTTATATTATAAGGAACTGCTTTACTTAAGAGCTCTGGTTAAACTAAGAGTAGTATATTAAGAAGATCCTAGACCAAATAGGACTTTCTACTTATGCTTCCAACTTTAAGCTAAAGCGTACTTTAATCGAAGGAAAGTACGATAAGTTAAAGCCTATTAATGAAAATAAGTAAAGAGGAGATTTAAAGAAGTACTAATAGGATATTAAAGCAATTATATATACTATAGTATATATAAGACCAGATATCGCCTTTATTATTAGGCAACTTAATCAGAACCTAAAGGATCTAACGATTTAATATAAGAATATAGTTAAGTGATTTAAAAAGTACCTTCGATTAATAATTATATAAAAGGTAAGATATAGACTAATGAAATATATAAGTATAAAGCTTAAGGTATATACTAATTCTAATTAGGCAAATATAAAAGGTCGGAAAAGTATATTTAAAAGCGTAGTAATGCTATATAGTAGACTTATATTATAAGGAAGTAAGAAGTAGAAATCAGTAGCTACTGCAAGTACTAAGGCCGAATATATATTAATATTATTAAATTGCAAATAAGGATTATAAATTGCTTAAGTTTTAAAAGATATAGGTTTTATTAAGTATATTAGATAAGATAGGAACTATATTAATCTTTAAGCAGATAATATAAAGGCGATTGCACTTATAAAGAATCTACACTTATATAAGCGATCGAAATATATTAATATTACCTACTACTTTATCTATAACCTTATTATAAAGAATAAGTTATTAATTACTTATATCTTAACCAATCGAATAGTAGTAGATAGATTTATAAAGCTATTAAAGATAGTTATAAAGTTTAAAGCGTTTAAAGATATACTAAAGTTGCAAAAGATAGTAGGGGCTTAATAGGCTTAAGGACGACTCCTAGGCCCGCCTTACAAGTTAGGTCATATAGTCTTATAAAGGAAAGTTTTTTAAATCGACTCCTAGGCCTAGACTGCGAGTTAAGTTATATAGTCTTATAAAGGAACGCTTTTAGGAAAATTGACTCTTAGTCCTACCTTATAAGTAGAGTTTGGTAATTTTAATAAAGGTTGCTTTTAATTAATTATTTTTAATTTAAAGAGATACCTAGGAATTGGATTAGTGCAAAAGGATAGTTATTATTTTCCTAACTATAGGTTAATCGGAATAAGGTTTAAGTAAAGGTATTAAGATAGGTAATATAGCTATTACTCTAATATATTATTATATAACCCTACTGCTTAATCAGTAGGATATCGATATATATATAGCTATAAGGAAGAAAGGGGTAACCTTCCTTCCTTAACTCTTACTAATATATCGACTATCGACCTCTAGAAGTTTCCCTTACCTACTGCGCCGACTCACTTAAGCTTAATAGAATCGAATAATTTCTCCTTTAAGGCCATTATAGCCAGTAGGGGTAATCGGTTTAGGCAGTTTAATAAACTTCACCCTAAGTCTTTAAGAGAGCTGGTATGCTAAAGACGTCTTAATAATACCGAAAATATTAGCTCTGCTATTAATATAGGCAACTGTTTTAATAAATGATCCATTTTAAGCTAATTCTATAGGAATTAAGAACTAGCGGCCGCCTATTGATAAGCGGGAATCAAAATCCAAGTCTTTCTACAAATTATATCCTATATTATAGTAGGAGTCTTTGCCATAGCTTAGCAGTTTCCTAATAGTAGGTTGTTTTCTATCTTAACTTTAGCTATTATAAACTCGCCCTGCTTCTTTAGCTTAAGGCAGTCCGTCGCATAGTGACTGAGGGCTTTGCAATTATAGCAGAAACCAGACAACGGCTTCGGGCTGGCAGACCTTTCTCAGTAGGCCGCCGGCGAGGTGTTACGACTTGCTCTGGAGCGTACAGAGGGGCGATAATCGAGTAACGCTGACTGTATTACCTCAAGAGGTACGCTATGTAATAGAGAAGAAAAGATAAAGAAGAGAGAGTCTCTAGTAGAGCTCCTTTAGAATAAGTATAGGTGCTTTACTAGCGTGCATATGATCTAGCTACCTCGCTACCTTAGCGTGCACCTGACTTCGATACGTGATATAATTGTATATATAATGCAGCTGTAATACTACCCTCCTCCTTTGAAAAACTGCGCCTGCGCAATTATATCTATAGGCGTATTATCTTTTAGGTCCCTATAGTCGTCAACTCTATTATTATATGACTTAAGCTAGCTTAATAGCGCCCTTAGTGGCCCCTTAGCTTAAGGGTTCTTTAGATGGAAATCTTAAATAGTATGCGGTGCTATTATAGTATTAGAGTATAGGTACTATTTGAGGTCTTTATTAGCTCCTTTCTACTTAATTTGATATTTGAGCTTCTTAGCTTAAATATAAGATCCAATTATTTCTTCGATCTCTTACTCCTCTTATTCTAGTAGTACTTTAATTAGGGCAAGAGGTTCTTAAGCTTAGCTTAGCAGAGGGTTAGGAACGTATTTTCGCAGTAAGTAGGAGTGAAATATAAGGTAGATTAAACGGAGCGAATCAGGCAATTGTAGCTTCCAGCTTTCCCCTAGCTTTTCTAGTACTTTTATTAAGCCGTACTACTTATCGGAGAGCTTTCGGCTCGGCCGGTCCAGTTTCCAATTTTTAATACTAATTAGTATATTATCCCCTATAGTCTAATCAACTAACTAGTAGTAGAGATCTGCGAGCTGTTTTATTTTAGCTTATTATACTTAGAGAGATAATTAAGCGAATTGGACTACTTTTTAAGCTTTAATAGCTATATAGAGCGCTGTTTTATGATTTAATCTCTCGATTGCTATCCGTAGAGGCTTTAGATTAATTAAATTCTAAGAGGAGCGAGCTTTATAGCTATTTAGCACTTAGAAAGGGGAAATTTGCCTTAGGGATTTATAAGGCAAGGTCAATTAGGCAATATCTATCAAAGGCAAGAGATAACTCTAATTATCTTAATAGTATAAGTAGAACAGTCTAAGGCGTTATTTTAAATACTAGTTTATAATCTTAGTTTAGCTATTGACATTAGGGTTATAAGCTATAGTTAGCTTAACCTTTGTATCTAATATCTAATAGAGCTCTTTCTAAAAGGTAAAGACGAATTAGGTACCTCTATTTAATAGAATCGAGTTAGGTATGCCGAAATGGCATATCTAGTAAATTAAAAATAACTCTGCAAGGCCTTTTGCATCAACTGTCTTATAGTATAGGATCGATACTGCCTTCTTTAACAATCGGTCTATTATTATTAATATAAAGTCGTAGCCGAGTTTGTTAAGCAGGAGCTTTGTAAAATCTATAGTTAAGTATTAGTATGCTTATTCAGGAATTGGCAAAGGTTATAGGAAACCTAGGGTTTTATTATAATAAGCTTTTATTCTTAAATAATAATAGTTCTAGATATAAGTGCTAACGTCGCTGCTAAGGCTTTTCTAATAGTATTTTCTTCCTATTAAAAGCCTTATTTTCCCGATTCTAGTATAGGCGACGCAAGGTTGCTTATATATATAACGAATTAAGGCTATTTATAGTTCAGGAGGTTATAATAGTATAATAAGTCTACCTTAGAAGAAGAGTTTGCCTTAGCTGAGTTTGTAATCAAGGCTATAGCTCTACGCCTCGTCTCGGAACTTCTATAGCTTAAGGGAGGTCTTATTAGCTTAAATGACTTTATTAATAACGTAGTAGTTCGCTATATTATACTCGACCCTAGACGTTAGGTCGGCAGGTGCCTCTATTAGCGCGATTGGCATACTTGTCACTTATAGGCCGGGCCTGCGAATGGAATTGATCTGCGCTAAAGTTACTTATAGGCCGGGCCTAGGAGTAGAATCGCCTCTAGTGGCGAGTACTTCTATAGAGAGCTTGTTATTAGGTAAGAGCTACTAGTGGCATAAAGCTCGTTTCCTGGCCTTAAGAGGGGTTAGCTCCTAGTCTCGATAGGAGAGTATATTAGCCAGCGTATTCGTTGTGCATATTTGGTATATAATAAGGAAGTTGAATTTAGCAAAGGACTCCGCCTAGCGAGCCTACTAGGCTATTAAGTCCTTAATTATTATAAAGTACTTAAGGGCTTTATGATTTATATATACGCGTACTGTTTTCTAGGCCTTAAGTAGCTTTGCCTTATACTAGTAAAATGATCTAAAAATCGCTAGGAGCTCCTTATTATAAATAGGGTAATTTAGCTTAGCGTTATTTATAGTCTTTAAGAAGTACCCGATTAGGTAGTAGTTATTATCTTCCTAGAGTTAGGAGAGTACGCTAGCGACTATACTATTAGAGGCATTGGTCTTAAGCCTTATCTACTTCTAAGGGTGATAGTAGTATAAAATCGGAGTCGTTTAAAGGCTTAAGCGCAGAGCTTCTTAAGCTTCTTTATAAGCGTTATTAAAATAAAAAGGAACGTTTCCTATAAGAGCTATTAAGGGTCGGCAGATACGACTATAGCCTTGAATAAACCTTTAGTAGAAGTTATAGAACCCTAGGAAGCTCTATACGCTGCGTATATTCTCGGCGTATTTCCACTCTTAAATAACTAAGACCTTATTAAAGTCTACCTTAATTCTATAAACTCTAATAATAAACCCTAGGAACTTAGTCTTAGTAACCCCGAACTCGCTTTTCTTAATATCTACTTAAAGGCTATAGCGTTAGAGAATTCCTAAGATCTTCTTAATATAAATCTTATAATTAAGGGAGTTTTCTAAGTAGATTAGAATATTATCTAAGTAGGCAGAGTAGAAATCGTTAAGGTGCTTAAGGAGAATATTATTAATAAACCTTTAAAAGGTAGCAGGCCTATTTATTAGCTTAAATAGCAAAACCTTATACTTATAGGTCCTATAGTGCGTGCGAAAGGTAGTCAGGTCCTCGGCGTTAGCTAATATGCGGATATAGTAGAAGGCTTATTATATATCGATTTTTATAAAAACATAAGCTTTCGATATATATACTATTATCTTATTAATAAGTAGAATCAGGTAGGGGTCTTTCTTTATTAGGGCGTTCAGTTTCCGATAATCGACGCATAGATATAAGGAGCTATTAGCTTTTCTAATAAAGAGGATTGGGGCTGCCTAAGGGGAACTCGAAGCTTCGATAAATCCTTTATATAGGTTCTCGAGAATATAGCTCTTGACCTCTAAGAGCTATTCGTCAGTAAGGCGGCAGAGGGGTTTAATTATCAAGTTGTTCTCGCTTATCAGCTCGATTTTATAATCTACCCCTGGCCTAGGTTCCGGCAGCTAATTAAAGGCCTAGCGATTGAAAACGTTCTTGAATTTGATGTACTAAGGCGGGAGCTTCTAGTCTATTAGCTCGTCGTTACTCTTATACTTGGCTTACAGCGCCTGTCACGGCACGGTTGTACCATAGTCGCGACAAAAGTACGAGAACTGTCCGAGCAGATAGTAGTACAAACAGAGGCGAAATAGACTAATATAATAGATACGCCGCACCTTTACTATACCTTTCCTTTAATAGATAGAATATGACTTATTAGTAGAAATCGACTTCTAAGAGTCGTAGGCTAAGGAGAATATATTAGGAGGAAGGCTTCCTACTTTGCATATACTCCTTAGCTTTGAATTTTATACAATTTAATAGCCTTGATCTTAATGACTTTATCAACTTATGCCTTGCTTCTACTATTATATAATTTAAAGCTTATACCCCCTCCGGCCTTATAAGGCGATATAATATACTTAGCAAAGGACTAGTACCCCTTTAAAGACCCTTCTTCCGACCGACTCTTATAATATATAGAAGTAACTTAAAGAACGGCCTCAATATTCGGTCCCTTTTTAAACTTAAGAATCGAAAGAAGAGCTAATAGACTTAGCTAAAATAACTATCGATAGTTAATAGCTCTTAGCTGACTTTAAAAGAAATTGTAAAATCTGTAAGTTAAGGCATTTCCTAACTATAGCCCTTAGTAGGACGAAAACGTTATATAAGGACCTTTTACTTTAAGAAAATCAATCTTAAGATAATAATGCTAGTACCTCTTAAGTTAAATAACCTCTTAATTAAAGAGGATACTCTTTAAAACCCTACGGATAATGAATCTCTTATACCAGCCGACTTTACTAATAAGCCTCGATCAGCCCCCTCTTTAAAACGAACCTTATATAATATAAAAGATATATCGACCTCCTTTAAATAAGAAGCCTTAATCTGACTTATCTCTTATACTAATATAAAGGCTAAGAGAGACGACTTCTTTATATTACTAAAGTTTCAAACTAAGGCGGGTAAGAGATCTACTATATATAAGGATCGACTAATAGTAAAGGAATGCTTAATAGAATACTATTATTAATATATTAAATAATAAGATTCGGTAGTTTAGAGTTTTTATAATTATATCTAAATAATAAAGGAAGCGACTATACTTATAACTGCGCAGCTGTAAGAAGAGCTTAAAACGACCTAAGAGACTAGTATATATTAAAAGAACTTAATAAAAGAGCAATAATATATAAACTCAGCTAGCTAGCCGGCTACCCTTACTTTATAAAGCCGACCTCTCTTTAAAAATCCTTATAAAGATCCTCCTACTGCTTAGTTTAAATAGCCTATCGAAAGGGAACCCTACTCTAATATCCTTGACTTTAAAGGATAGAGTCGAACCCTTAAACCTAGTCGCTAGGTCCGCTTAATAAAGATCAAAGATCTAAACCCCTTTTTAAGTAAAGGAGATATTAAGGTTAAGGACTAGATCTTTAATATATAATAGAAGATAAAGGTTAATTATATAAAGTTTCTTAATAAATTAGTCGCTTTAGTATATACTATTAGTTTGATAATAAGGGACGCTTAAAGCTTAATCCAAGATCGACTTATAAAAGAATTTATTAAATAAATTAAAATAGCTATATAATTATTCCGAATCTTATAAAGGGCCTATAGAGTTAATAAAGAAATAAAGTGATAAATAGCTAAAGAGAATTAGATAAAGCTTAAATAGGGAAATACCCCCTTTATAGCTTTTTAAGCCGACTTCTGCAGACTAGCTTCTAAACTAGGGAAGTCGACTAACGACTAATATAAGGCGCTTTAGGATAAGGTAAAAGTGTCCTTGCTAAAGCAACTCTCTAACCGGAAGTTCGACTACCTTAGAGACTTGGCCGAATGGTTTATAAATAAAGAGAACCGATAATTCCGCCTTTTACTATAACGCTCTAATTGAAATAAGTATTAGGCTAAAACTACTAATTAGCCTTCCTCTACCTTTTAATAAATAGGACCTATATGCTATAAACGAGCCCTAAGTCGTCTTTAAAAGGAATTGAGCATTACCCTTAGACCTTTAGTACTTAAAGATAATAAACGCGCCTCTTATAATTAAACCCTAAAGTCTAACGACACTTGCTATAAGTATAGATAAAAAGGGTACTATAGCTAAGACTGCTTTAAATAATATAAGATTATGCTAATAGAAAAAGGTTATAATAAACTAAAGAATAACGCTAAGATAATAGACGATATAAAGGAATTAAGAAACGAATCACTTTAGGATTTTAAGTATTACTCTTAAAGCGCAATTGATACTAGGAATCGGTCGACCTATTTAGGCTTATTAGAGGATAGCAATTTATAACTTAATATTAATTCTATTAAAGAGGTTGCTATATTGACCTAATAGTTCTAATAAACTATAGGGCTAATGCCTTAGGAATTATTAATCGCAAGATACTCCCTTCCTTAACTATATAGCTAAAGCTACCGACTTACTACCTTAAGAGACCGATCCCTTTATAAGGATTTGATAGACAACCTAGTAAGGCTATTTAATAGGTTATATAAATAGATATTATAATTAATAAATACAACTTTAAAGGATAGTTCTTCCTAGCTGCCGACTTAGGCTTATATAATATAATCTTAGGTTGCAAGTGGCTAATCAAATAAGATATAATCGTCGATTGCAAAAGGAAGAAGCTATATTAGCCTAACGTTTATTAATTGGATTAATAAGACGCCATCTAAAGAGACTAGTAATAGCTTAATAAGACTAGCATCCTTAGACCGCCGAAAGCTCTTAAAGACCCTATAATTAAGTCTAAGGATATGCTAATATAGGACTTTAATACTTGCCTTGCTAATTACAAATAATAAAGAGAGGAACTTAATATTAATACCCTTTAATTAATAAGTATAGATATATCGATAATCTTAGGGCCAGCCTTTAGAATTAGCCTTTATTAGATTAATACTAAGATTAGGTCAGTTATACTTATAAAACTAGATTATCTCCTTGAAAAAAGAGATAAGAGGACCCCTTATATCCTAATTTAATATAAAGCTATCGTTCGCTATTTAGACTTAAGGATAGACTAGATCCTAATTTATATAATAAAAGAGGAAGAACCTGATGCGCTTAGTAAATATAACGCTCTAGGAACTTGGAAGGCCTATAAGTTACGCGCCAAGTTACTACCCTTCCTTTATAACTTAGTTATATGCTTCTTTAAAAGCGCTACGAATATACTATCCCTATCGCAGCTAATCAATTATAAGATCGAGTTCAAAGGACTACTATTAATAATAAAAACCGCTTACTTATATAAAATAAGTAAGCCTAAACTTAAGAAAATAAGGGAATACTTTATAGATAATTTAAAGAAGGGATTTATACAATTATCTAACGCTACCTTCTTATCGCCTATCCTATTTATAAAGAAACCTAGAGGCGGCCTGCGGTTTTATATTAACTATTAAGAGTTAAATAGACTTATTAAAAAAGACTAGTACCCTCTTCCTTTAATTATAAAAACCCTCGACCGACTTAGGAATACGACGCTCTTTATAAAGCTTAATATCTGCTATACGTTTTATTATATCCTAATAGACCCCGACTTTATAATATAAGTAGCCTTTAAGATAAGGTATAGCTCCTTTAAACTAATAGTACTCCCCTTTAGACTATGTAATAGTTTAGCGACCTTTTAATAGTATATTAATACTATCCTAATAGAATATTTAAACGACTTTTGCTTTATATATATTAATAATATCTTAATCTTTTTAAAAACTAAGGAAGAGCACTAATGCTATATTAGATAGGTCTTAGAAAGACTATACGAAGCTAGCCTATAAGTCGATATTAAAAAGTATAAATTCGAAGTTATTAGTACTAGATTCCTAAGGTTTATTATCACTAACTAAGGAGTATAGGTCGACCCTACTAAGATTAAGGTTATTAAAGAATAAACCCCCCTATTAATAAAGAAATAAGTGCAATCGTTCTTAGGATTTTGCAACTTCTATTAAAGATTTATCAAAGCCTATAGTCGAATTGCGCGCCCCTTTAACTAGCTAATAATAAAGGAGACCAGCCTAACGTTTGTCCTAACTAAGGAGTAATAAGACGCATTTAAACAATTAAAGAAGCAGCTATTAAATGCGCCTACCTTATTATACTTTAAAAACTACTAACTAATAAGGATCGAGACCGATTGCTTAGACCTAGCGGCGGCCGAAGTACTTAGCTAAAAGGATAAGAATAATAAATAATAGTACCTTATCGCCTTCTTCTTTAAAGGATTATAGAATATAGAATTATATTATAAAATCTATAATAAAGAGATGCTAGCAGTTATACTAGCCTTAAAAGAATAGGATATAGAGTTGCAAAGTATATTAAGCTTTTTAATAATTACTAATTATAAGGCTTTAAAGTACTTTAGAATTAAAAAACTCTTTAACAAATGACAAATCCGATAGATGGATATACTCTTAAGATATAATTACTAGATCACCTATCGCCTTAGAAAGGAGAATATAATAGCTAATATACTATTATAAAAAAACGAACTCACGCCTACTTAGAAAGCTATAAGAGAAGCCGAGAGAACCTATTAGCTTCTTAACTTAGCTAGTATTATTTAAAATCATCTTATAATAGCTTTAGTCGACTCTATAGCACTTAAGAACTACTCTTCTATTAATAATTTCCAAATAATAAAAGAAGTCCTTAATATCAACTAGACTTATAAGTCGCTGCAACTAAAGCAAGAAAAAGCTTTTAGAAAAAAGACTCCTTAGACCCTACTAAAGGACAGACTACTCTTATACAATAGAAGGCTAGTAGTTTTTAAAGAACCAGACAATCTCCGCACCTACCTATTCTACTAAATCTATAATAGTATATTAATAGCTTACCCTAGTAGAACTAAGACTATACAGTTCCTTTAATACTACTACTAGTAGCCTATATACTACTGCGATATAAAGAGGTATATCGCTAACTATTACAACTACCGACGTTTATATAAACCTTAAGATAAGACGCCAAGACTCCTTAAACTATTACCTATTTCCTTATATATATAAGACGACTTATTTATAGACTTCTATACTCTTAAATCAATTAGCAATAGCTGCAATACTATATTTATTATAGTTAACCAACTCTTTAAGCAGCATATCTACCTACTAATAATAAAGAAGACTACTACGCAGACCGCTGCCTCCTTATTTTACTAATATATTTAAAGGTTTAAAGGGAGCCCTTTTACTATTACTAGCAACTAAGGACCTTAGTTTATCTCCGACTTTATAAACGAGTTATTAACGCTAGTATAAGTTAAGCTCTAGCTATCGACCTTTAAATACGCTTAAACAGACGGATAGACTAAGATTATTAATTAAATAATCAATATATAACTACGCCCCTTTATTAACTACTTCTAAGACAATTAGGCCGACTTACTCCCTATTATAAACACCGCTAGCGCCGCTTGCCTAAACGAGTCAATTGGCCTCTCTCTTTTTATAATTAATTATAGCTATAAACCTCGCTTGGATTTTGACTAAACCGCTTATACTACTAAGCACTCGAGCGCTTAAGAGAAGCTAAATAGGAAAGAAGCATAAGTATAAGTTAAAAGAATCGATAAAGCAGTCCAGTTTACTTAAGAATCTATACTAATAGCTTAAGAGAGATAATCTAAATAAGCAAATAAAAAGTGATACTAACTCGACTTCGGCCTAAGAGACCTAATATATATTATAAAAAGAGCTTGGAAAATAGACTGACCCTTTGATAAACTCGACTTCCCTATTATAGGCCCTTTTAAAATCATTAGTCTAGTCTACTACTTCTATAAGGTAGACCTACCCTTATCCTATCGAATATATAATATCTTTTACGCTAATAGACTAAGGAAAGCCGCTAATAACCCCTTGCTTAAGCAGATCAACCTACTAATAGAACCTATTATTATTAATACCTATTTAAAATAAAAAGTCGACTAAATCTTAGCATTTAATATATAGTAAAAGCAATTCTATTATAAAGTCAGTTAAGTAGGATAGGATCCTAATAATTAATAGTACCCTACTAGCAACTTCAAGAACGCGGCTATACTACTTAAGAAGTTCCACTCTAACTACCCTAACGCCCCTAGGCCCTTGGCGAGATTGCAAACCTAGCTAAAAGCCGCCTTTAAAGATAAACTTAACCTAGACTACCTATTAGATAATATCTTTAAGAATAAAGGTTATTACTAAACGCACTAATAATAATAGTAGATACCTATATAACAATTCAACCCTAATAAAGACTAGGAATAAAGCGCTAAACGCTAATACACCTATTTAAAATATATAATAAAGACCACCCTCCCTTTAAACTATTCCTATGATTCACCGCCTTACTACTTACTATTCTTTACTATTCTATTCCTTTATTCTCAATTCTACGCTAGTACTTCTGCCTAAATCTATTCCTTTATAAATACTTCTCCTTCCTACCACCTTCGCTTTGCTTTTACAAATTAATTAACTCGCTTTTCTAACCTACCGCCCTACTGCTATATACTATATTATCGAACTAAACTACTTAGCCAACTATTACTATAAGCGAACTAATAAACAACCCCTTTCCCTTTAACAATAAGACTACTACGCCTACTATCGCGCCTACTAACTCCCTTAATATATAAGACGATTTTATAATCGGTATTAATAACGCAATAGCGTTTCTAATAGAGGAAGACCTTATGCAAGCTACCCTCGTGTCGTGCTGTATTTAGAGGTTGATTCCTAGTGGTGGCAGAAGCTTGTAAAATTCTACTCTAACTGTATATCTGAGCTCCCTTTATAGAAGTGCTCTGTAGCCACTTCAGGGGTATATTACATAAGCCAGTCCTTAGAGGCCTTAGCGCCTAAGGCTCCTTATAGTGCAATACACCCCCTAGGTAAGAAGCAGCTCCTAGCTAGGCTTAGCTATAAATAGCGCCAGATCTAGTATATAAGACTCGTTTATTATACTCCCTAGCTTTTAGAATAATGAAAATTGCTTAATAAAGCTGTAATAAATAAAAGAGGGAGCGCGGTTCCAGGTGCTTCCTCTATAGAATGGAAGCTAAATCAAATGATAAAGGAAAGTCAATAAAAGCAGCGCGCCTATAAAAGTACGCGTTTTTCCCTATGAAGCTTTCCTTCCTTATACTTCTTTAAATAATCCCTTTAAAAAATGGAGAATAGCAATAATAACTCTAAGGAGCGTCCTACTAAGGCTACTACTATACGCTTCCTGATTATATTCCCTTACTCTTGCTAATAGACTTATAGCAAAGTTATTATACCTGAATACAGCTTGGAGCTTCTTAGCGCAGCAGATAGTAAGAGGATGATAATACGCCTAAGACGTTCGATATAGTAATACCCCTAAGAGGGAGCGCGCCCCCTCCCCTCCTTATCACCCCCTAGGCCGTAGTTCTTAGAACACCGGCGGTCCCCTCTGCAGCTCCCTCTTCCTACCGCAAGCCAGAGAAGGGGCTAATAAGGAATATACTATATAAGGAGTGCATTCGGAGCTTATTAGCTGGCAAGTCGGCCGGCGTATACTTTAATAGCATAGTAGGAGTATATTGCTTTTATTATACGAAAGGAGGCCATATATGTTAAGAGCTTCCTATTAGTGCCTTAAAGGCATAAGAAGATTACGTATTCTTATTAAAGGAGAACGATAGTAACGCTATAGTATGTTCTTAAGCTCCCTCTAAGTGGTTTGCCCCTAATAAGCAGTTCAAGGCCTTACTACTATTAAGAGGAAGGTAAGAGAGGAGCTTTAGAAGGCGCGCTTTAAAGAGACAGAGGAGGTGGTATCGTCAGAGGGTACGTTAATCATAAGCTTTCTTATACTATAGCTAATAGCTTCTTAGAACCAGTTGGTTAGGAGCTCCTGCTGCTGCCGATTATAACACCTCTTGGCCTTGCCGCCTGCCTTGCAAAGGCTTTTGAGGCTCCTACCCCTGCGGCTGCTCCTATTATTGCTCCCCAGGCGGCTCCTAGGGCTGTACCGCCGGAGGAGTCTATTGCTTCTTAATAGAAATGCGCCCTTATATTATTTGTAAAGCTGCTAAAGGTTCTGATTATCTAAGGGAGTTGGTTTTAGGCCTCCTTATATATTAGTATATATTAAGCTTAAGTAAGTCGGCGCAGTAGGTAAAGGAGGCTTCTAAAGGTCGATGGTCGATATATTAGTAAGAGTTAGGGAAGGAAGGTTACCCCTTTCTTCCCTATAGCTATATATATATTAATATCCTACTAATTAAGCAGTAGGGTTATATAATAATATATTAGAGTGATAGCTGTATTACCTATCTTAATACCCCTACTCAGACCTTACTCTAATTAACCTGCAGTTGGGAAAATAATAACTATCCTTTTACGCTAATCCAACTCTTAAGTATCTCTTTAAATTAAAAACAATCAATTAATAGTAACTTTTATTAAAATTACTAACCCTACTTATAAGGTAGGACTAAGAGTTAAATTTCCTAAAAGCGTTCCTTTATAAGACTATATAACTTAACTCGCAGTCTAGGCCTAGAAGTCGATTTAAAAACTTTCCTTTATAAGACTATATGACCTAACTCGCGAGGTAGGCCTAGGAGTCGTCCTTAAGCCTGCTAAGCCCTTACTATCTTGTCGTGCAGAATGGGCGGAGTCTCCACTTATTCTGGAGACCCTCTATATGACTCTGCTAAGTCATAGACTCTCCCTTTTCTTTCTAAAGTCTCCTTACTATATATATACTAGAGAATAATACAATTAATTATCTTCCCCTACTTCTGCAAGCCTCTTAAGCGACCTAATAAAGGCCCTCTAGCCGACCGCACTATAGTTATAAGCCCTATAAGCACTTTAATATGCTTTCTCTTTATATATAACTGGCTAAAGGGCCTTTTAAGCTCCTAACCGACTTTTCAAGTATTTATAATAACTTAAAGGACCTTCATTTTCAATTAATAAATCTTCAATTTCCGATCGAACCTTATTTGTAAACTTCATTTATATACTTAACCTTTTTCATTAGACTCTATTTAATATGTTTAACTCTTCGAGCATCTCCGAGCTTCGCCTTAATACCTTTGCCTCTTAGGTAAAGTAGTTTAATAAATATATATTCTTCGCTAAGCTTTATAATATTACCATTTTTACTAATCTAAGACTCCCTTTTAAGTCAATTATAGAAACTGAGCCTTAAGCTCCTTTTATATAAGAGCTTAAGGAATTGGAAACGGCTAACCTTTGCGTAGTATACGCGAGGTTATATAAAGAGTATATAGCGACTCCATCCGAATAGATTTACGCCTGCTTTCCCTTAGGAGATCTATTAAAAGCTCCTCTTCTATAAGCTTCTTATAAGGATATTAAGGATGAATATAAAATCCTAATAAAGGAGTACTATATATGTAAAGAAACTTAGAAGACCTAATGCAAATATTATAAACTACTCTTAAAATAGGTCTCTAAGACCGTTGATAGAACGCTTCTAGCTTCTGCAATAGCTTAAGCTTAAATCTAAGCTAAGAAGCTCTCCTCTTTAATACCTAATAGAGATACTCTTATAAGTGGAACTATTGCTAATAACCTGTATGCTAATTTAGTAAACTAGTAACTCTTACTCTAAGGCCTAGTATTTATTTTAAAGCGTAATATTACGCTTTCTAATAAGGCTATTTAGTCTTAAACAAGGCTTTAGTACCGCAATATACTATACTAAGGCAAGATTAAGAGAACTAATACTTAGCAGTAGATCTAGGAGTAGTAGGAGGCATACCGCCTAGTAGAATAACATAATCTTCTTAAGATTAAAGGGAGACTAAGAGTAATTGACTTTTTAGACTTAGTTATAGTAAAGATTAATCCAAGTTAGGCGACTCGCCTAAAGGAGGAAATAATCACTAATAAGCAGATGGGAACCCTATATAAGCATAACCTAATATAGCTAAGCTGCGCCTTAGCAGGCATTAAATCTAATAGAGCAATTGATAATAAAGGGCTAGCAGTTTTTACTACTTAAGAGTCTTTCCTAAATGCCGAAACCCTTTCGCAGGCTTTAGTAAGTAGCTCCCAAAGTCGCTCTATAAGCTCTAAAAGGGAGATCAGGCTTAAGTGCCCTTATAAAGGCTTTAAAAATCACTATTAGAAGCCCTAGGACTATTAGAAACTATTATATGCTATAGACAGGCGCAAGGAAAATATAAAGGTTCTCCCCTTATAAGAGGAGGTCTTATAAATACAAAAGGTATTAAACGCAAGAGACTAGTTCAAAGGTCTTTAAGCATAGCTTAAGGAGAATAATATTATAATAATAGTAATTAACAAATTCAAAAGAAAGGCTCTAGCCTTTAAAGAAAATAGTTTAAGCAATAAAAGGAAGAACTTACTAGTCTTTATAATAATAGATCCCTTTGCCTTTAATACTTTTGAAGAATCGTTTAACATTTACTACCTCTTTAAGCTAAAACGCCACCTACTCTCTTTAAGTACGCTCCTTAACAATTGCGCAGCTATTTATATTATTAATTTAAAGGATTTACTTATCGCAGGTACCTTTAAGCCTTCTGGCAATTCGCAGTAATATATTGAAGTAGGTACCTCAAGACTCCTAATTATTAGGAAAGGTAATAGATATATAGCGGACTCTCTTTTATAGCATGACGGCTCTCCTATAGGAATAATGCTATGCAATATTGCTATTATAAAGGAGTTTATTACTAATATGATCTTAAAGAGGCTCCTTGCAGATAAGGGTTTTTAATACTTTAGAGTAGACCTTACTTTACGCTTTAAGAGTATTAAAGATTCTGTAAAGCGAGCTTAGTTAAAGTATTGCTATAATCTCGTTTTCTTTAAATATAAGCCTATTAACTATTTAGATCTCTTAAATATGCTTTAATATGACTTCTCTACCTTAATAGCGTTTCCTATAGTTAAAACGACGCTCTATAATAGGTTCTAGTCTAGCTATATACCTATTAGAGTATAGGATAATAATACATATACTTAGCACCTTTGCGCTAGCTACTTAAGCGCAAAGGCTCTCTAAGCGCTAGTCAAGTGCGCTAAGGGAGTAAAGATTAAGGGAATATAAAGGCTAAAGTGCCCTATATATATAGTAGCGTCTGCTAGGCAAGTTATTTCTCGCGCTACCTTTAAGAATCGATCTTTAAGGCCCTTCTTTAAGATCTCCTAGGATCTTTTTAACTTTCTAAACAACTTATATAATAGTTGCTTATAGGTTCTTTTAATTAAGGATAAGTATAGTAGTATACTTTAGACGTTCCTATTAAGATCGAAGGGTAGAGATATAGTTATAGAGGTCCTTTAGGCCTTTAAAGCATAAGTAAAATGCTAATATAGGCTTTTAATTTATAAGATTAAGTAAAATAATAATACTTTAATGATCTCTTTAAAGGAAGACTCTCTTATAGAGTATTAGAGATAGGTAAAAGAGGAGAGAATCGATTTAGAGCTTACTCCTACTTATATATACCAACCTAATAGAGGCGTAGAGCGAGTAGGAAGGGAGTTAATTAAACGCTCTATTAAAATAAGGATCTATACCAGGCTTTTAGCAAGCCTTTGGCTAGAGGTTATAAAAGCTGCTATATACCTTTATAATATCTTCTTACTTATTAGGAAGAAGATGATCTTATTAAATAAGGCTTTTTATAGTTAGTTTAAGTAGTATTTTCGATTTTATAAGCCGCTACTTATTAAGTAGATAATAGCAAGCTTAAAGCCTAACTAGAGTTGCGTTTATATATATAGTGCTTACGTATACCCTTTAATTAAGGAGAGGAAGGCAAGGAGGGACTGCCGAACCTTTAAAATTGAATTATAAGGGCACTTAGGTTACTTAATTAGATATATTATCTCTAATGTTTATAGAATCTAAGTTCCTATGCTTTAGTAAGTAATAACAACTTATAATATCGAATTCGATAAGTCTCTCTTTTATAGTCTAAAAGCTAAGCGCGCAAGCCCTATATTGCACTAGGAACTTAAGATAACCCTTTAATTAATTAAAGAGGGAAAGGGAGCTTAGGACGCTAAGTTCGAAGGCATTTTCAAGGAATCGGAGCTTATCGCAAGGTTGAATGCAATCGCTATAAAAGAAGCCGCTATATAAGAAGAGCCTGCATTATAAACCAACGCTGCTTTATAGCCTTTAACTAATAATATAAAAGGCCTTAATTTAAATCCAAATTCTTTAAAAGACCTGCTTAAAAACTTAAGGGTAAAAGCAAGCGAACTAGAAGCTACTTCGCCAATCTTTAAAAAGGCAAATAGTAACTAAAGCTTAAGGGTGATAATTCCTTATAAAGGCCTTACTAAAGAAGGAACTATAGACGACTCTAAAGGAGTCTCTAAAGACGAGTTCTATAAGGCGATCGGTAGATCTTTAGCTGCTATTCTATATAAGAATAGAGATAGCTTAAGGGCTTTAAGATAGAGTCTTTAATTATAAAGGCAGGCCTTAGTAAACTTTGGTAAAAGGCTAAAGGTACTACTACTAAGATCTAAGAGGAGCTCTAATAGTCTTATAAGAAGCGACTTAATAAAAGGAGCAGGCCTTAATAATATAATACCTTAAGTTGTAATACTAGCTTAAAGATTATAGGCTTAAGAGATAGAGCTACCTAGACTTCTAAAGGAACCTCTAGTAATAATAAAAATAAAGGAGGAGACCTATAAAGAAAAGCGCAAGAAGGAACTCCCTTTTCTTAGGCAAAAGAGGATAAGACACTTAAGCGTTAAGCAATAGGAGACTTTAAAAGTATATACTACTACTTTAAAGCATATGCTCTCTTAAAGTAATATTGATTTACCTTGCTTCTTATATGCGTAGGAGTTTATATTAACCTTTTAAGTAAATGAATAAATAAGGAAGGATAGGAAGGACTATTTGATAGTTTATATAGTTATTAAAGCTGTAGTTAATAATCGGGCAAAGGATAAAGCATAGTCTCTTAACCGCCTATAGTACTAAGGCTCTTTGCTAAAGCCTTTAAAAGGATGGCTAGACTTAAAGAAGCACCCTTTTAGTAAACGATTTAAAGAAGGAGGGCGCTAGGAGATTAGGAATTTAAAATCTCGAAGTTGTTAGAAAATTATATAAAAGGACTACTTAAAGCTTTTACTAATACTATTAAAATAGGTTTTTACCTATAAGGTCAATAGCTTTAGTAAGCTTCTAAAGTGCCGATTATAGCTAATTGTATAAAAGGATCTCTAAGATGAAGCTTCAATTTTCTTAACCTATGCAGCTACGCTTATAGCAAGGTCTTTTAAGGTACTAATAGCGCTTACTATATACTTTGATATAGAAGTAAAGCAGTTTAATATCGTTAACGCATTCGTTAATGCTCCTAAAGACCTAAGGAGTACTTTAGTTATATACTTCCTATTAGATGGCTTCAAGCGCCTTAGTATAGTAGTAGAACTGGATCGCGCGCTTTATAGGCTAAAAGACTCTCTAGTACTATAGTATAGGAACTTTATAAGAACGCTTAAGGACCTTTAACTTAAGCTACTAAGCGAGAAGCCTTATATTTTTATAATAAAGGATTGCATAGTTTTTATAGCATTTTATATCGATAATATTTAAGTATTATATAAGGCCTCTAACTTAGATTAGGCAACTTATTTAATTAAAGACTTAAAGAGGGCATATAAGCTTACTATTATAAGAGATATCTCCTAGTTCCTTAAAATAAGGATTATTTAAGATAAAAAGGCAAAGAGGATCTCCTTAGTTTATAATACCTATATTAAGAAGATCGTTTAAAAGTTCGGAGCTAATATAAGGAGAGTGCCTAGTACTCTATTGCTAAAGAAGGAGTTTATTAAGAACTTAAGGCAAGCTTCTTTAGAAAAGGTAAAGGAGTACTAGGAAAAAATAGGCTTTATTCTTTATATAGCGATTATAATACGCTTAGATATTGCGTTCGCAGCCTCCTAACTGTCTTTCTTCTTAACTAATCTAAGCTTTAAGCACCTTTTAGCTGCAGACTAGACGCTTTAATACCTATATAATACGCGCTTCTTAGGAATTGCCTATAGCTTTAAGGCTAGGGAATACCAATTAGTCGCGTCTTTAAATACTTCTTTTAAAGATAACTAAGAGACTCGCAGATCCTCTTAAGGATATGTCTTCTTTCTATTTAAAGGACCGATTATTTAGAAAGCGAATCGCTAAGCGACTATTACGCTCTCCTTTATTAAAGTAGAACTCTATAGTATAGTTTCTATTATAAAGGAGATAATAGCTATAAAACGCCTCTTTAAGGAGATTCGTATAAACTCCCTCTTTAAATAGAATATATATTACAATAACTAATAGACAATTTAGCTAATTATTATAGAAAATAAGAAGATTAAGATAAGCCTTTAATATATTAAAATCAGCAATATATAAATCCGCTAAAAGTACTAAAGAGAAAGCTTTTAAATAATCTACCTCCTTACTAAGGAGATATACGCAAATAGGCTTATTAAGAACCTAGACCGCTAGAAGTTTAAAAGCTTTATTTATTTATTAAATCTTTAGAGCTTTTAAATAATTGTTTAATAACTTGCACTTATTAGTAAGTAGTCACTTATTACTAAGAGACTTATACTTATAAGCTCCTACTCTCTTATAATTACGTTTATTTGTTTTCTCTTATAAAGCGTATTATAAAAGCTTCTCTTTTTTTAAAAATATAAAATAAGTAATATTCTTAAGCTGCTATTATAAGGCGCGACCTTCTCTTAGATTCTCTTAGCTAAGGCTAAGAGCTAAGACGCTATAGCCATAAGCTCTATATAGATCTCCTCTTAAGAGAGGCCTATTAGCACTCCCTCGGCCAAAGGCCTGCTAGCAAATATACTAGCGATAGCAGAGGCAAAGGCAGGAGGTATAGCGATAAGGGCAGCAGGGGCAAGGGCAGCAGGGGCAAGGATAGGCGCAGCGATAGTAAAGGCCAGGGAGACGAATAGGGAGACTATAGCAGTAGCGGCAATAGCAGAGGCAAAGGGGACAGGAGCAGCAGCGGTTATAGCAGGGGTGAATAGGTCTAAGTCAAAGGGGCTAGGAGCGAACGGGAATAGTACGCTAAAAGCAGGAGAGGTAGTAATACTACTATTCGCAAGAGCGGCAGGCACTCTTAGTACTAGGGTCTAATCGCTCCTATCTTTTAAAATCAGCCTAAAACTTAATAAGACTTAATAAGATATACTATAGAAGCTCTAAAGCGCACCCTTTACTATATTAAGTAGTAGTACTACCTCCTTCTTAAAGGCGCCGCAGGCGCAGGCTAATATAATAGCCTCTTAAGAGGCAAGGAGAGGTCTGCTAGCCTATTAGCAGCTATTACTTAATACTATATAATAAATGTAATGCGCACTAAAGGTGCTATTAAAGTACTAATAATTGAGATTGCCAGTACTTTTACGTGCGATGCAATACACGCACGCGTTATTATACTCTATTATAGGCTTAGGCATACAGCGCGCAATAGGGGCAAGGCTCTTAAGTAGCAGCAGCAGCAGCAAGGGCGGCGGCGGCAGTAGGGATAGCAGCGGCGGCTTATTACCTAGTAGGCACTAGAAGGACTAGGATAGGGTTCCTACTTCTATAAGAGCACTAGCGACCTAGCGTAAAGTTAGTGCAACGCAAGGTATAGGGACTCTAAGGGTCTTACTTTATAAGGGCAGCCGGGGCTATAATAAGCAGGAGTTCCTTTTATATTTGAAAATTATTAATATAAAGACGATATTTTTAAATAATAAAAGAAGGTTATTTTTAAAAGAAGGGAAGAAGAACCTTTATAATAGAAATACTTTATAAGAAGCCTAATAGAATACTAGCATAGAATTGCGAAGATTCCTAAGCGCGCTTATTACCTATAGCAACCCTTCTTATTCTAAAAGGAACGACCTTTAAAGGGGTAGCATATAAGATAGAGCCTCTTTTCTTTATAATTGCTATTCTTTCTTTTATTTTATTTATATAGTTAAGCGATTTTAAGAGCATTGCCTAACTAAAGGGTATATTATGCAAAATAGGCGGAGTCTCTACTTATTCTAGAGACCCTTTATATGACTCTACTAAATTATAGACTCTCCCTTTTCTTTCTAAAGTCTCCTTACCATATATATACTAAAGAATAATATAATCAATCATCTTCCCCTACTTCTGCGAGCCTCTTAAGCGACCTAATAAAGGCCCTCCAGCCGACCGTACCATATATCTTCTATAACCCTAGTATATCTTTAAATGCTTCGAACTTTGCAACCGTCTTTAGTAGCTTTATAAATCCATCTACTACTATTTAATCAGTTAGGATATAAGTGATTAATAACTTATTTTTTGCAATAAGGTCGCGGATAAAGTGATAGGCAATATTAATATATTTCGATCGCTTATATAAGTATGGATTCTTTATAAGTATAATCGCTCTTATATTATCTACTTAAAGATTAATACAGTTCTTATCTTATTTAATATACTTAGTAGAACCTATATCTTTTAGAACTTAGGCGATTTATAATCCTTATTTGCAATTTGATAATATTGATATATATTTGGCCTTAGTGCTTATAGTAGCTACTGATTTCTACTTCTTACTTCCTTATAATATAGGTCTGCTATATAGTACTGCTACGCTTCTAGATATACTTTTCTAACCTTTTATATTTGCCTAGTCGGAATCAGTATATACCTTAAGCTTTGCGCTTATATATTTTATTAGTCTATATCTTACCTTTTATATGATTATTAATTGAAGGTACCTTTTAAGTCGCTTAACTGCATTCTTATATTAAATCATCAGATCCTTTAGGTTTTGATTAAGTTGCTTAATAATAAAGGCGATATCTGGTCTTATATATACTATAGTATATATAATCGCTCTAATATCTTATTAGTACTTCTTTAGATCTCCTTTTTACTTATTTTCATTAGTAGGCTTTAACTTATTATACTTTCCTTCGATTGGAATACGCTTTAGCTTAAAGTTAGGAGCATAGGTAGAGAGTCCCATTTAGTCTAGGATCTTCTTAATATACTATTCTTAGTTTAATTAAAGTTCTTAAGTAGAGCGGTTCCTTATAATACAGATGCTAAGGATCTTATGAATTCCCCTTAGATCCTTAGTATTAAAACGTTTCCGAATTATCATAAAGAACCAATCTAATTAAGTGGTTATTTTCGCAGTTATAGTAATATTATCGATATATAGTAGCAACTTAATTCTACACTTAATATAGGTAAATAGATAAGGGTCAGCTAAGCTTTAAACGAATCCCATTTCTACTAAAGTAGAGCTATATAAGAGGTTTTAATTATAAGCTGATTGTTTAAGCCTATAGATACTACAGAGTATATAGAGAAAGTGGCTAGCGCATATAGGAATACCATTAGGTTAAAAGAGAAAAATCTGTTCCTTTATAATCGCTTTGGTAAATGTATTTTTAATATTATACTATTTGCATTTAAGGTCCTTAGCGGCTACTATTACTATAAATATATAAAGGGTATTTATACGAACTATTAGTGCGAATATATCGAAGTAGTCTTTTCTATACTATTAGGAGAAGCCCTTAGCTATAAGCCTTGCCTTATAATATTCTAAGGTCCTATTTGCATATATCTTAATTATAAAGACCTACTTTATTAAAACTAGGTTTATATCCTTTAGCATTAGTTCCTCTATTTATATACTATTTGCAATAAGAGAACTTATCTCCTTTTAAATTGCCTTATTTTATACTACTCTATTCTTTAAATTATTAATAGCTTTATTATATATCTTTAAAAGAGAGATTTTCATTATCTCCCTAGCGGCTAAGAACGCATTATCTTTATCAAAGCTCTATTGAAGTTAAAGCTTATAGATCCTATGCGCTATTATAGCTTAAATACGCTTAAACTCGCGTTTATCCAAGGTATCTTTTAGTTCTAGGTCTCTATTCCTCTTTAAAAGCATAGGTTCAACTATAGGTTCTATAGGCTTATTATCTAAGGAACCGCTTTCTAGTAGTAGAAGCTTATTATTACTTATACCTATTTTAAGAATATCCTTTACTATAGGTGCTTTAATTAAAGGGATAATAATATTAAAGTTATTTTATATTTTAAGTAGTTTGCAAACGATAGGAATAGTCTATTCGGCCTTTAGGCGATTAATAGGTTATTAATTAGCAGGTGCGCTTAATATGCCTAAGCTAAGAGAAAGGGGTTATTAGTTCGGCTTAATAGTATTACTATTAAGTAGTATACTTTGCGAATCTCTAAGTATGCAAAGCTTTAAAGATAGCTCCTTCCTATTTCGAGATTTATCGAACTTAATTATTAAAGATATGATTACTTGCCTTAAATCTAGTATATATACTATCTATTGCTTTATTATCTATTTAATATACTTAATAAATATATATTCTCTACTTTAGTCTATTAGCTTCTTACTCTTTATATCTATAAGCTAGGACTTTAGGCTAATATAAGAGTAGCAGACGCTTCTAAAGATATAGATATAGTCTAGGCTTAGTTTCTATTTAAAATATACCTTATATAGCGATATTCGGGTGCTATTAACTATTAGTCTACTACCTATTCTATTTTATAAGTATACATTTGCCTTAATCGCAAGGTCCTAGAATTCTAATAGTAGGTTAGCATCTTATAGCAAAGCGCAATAATTAGTCTCTACTTACTAAATGCTTCGCTTAATAATACTATTCTAATAGGAACCTTTATATATTATAATTAGTTTATAGCAAACTCCTTATTTTACCTATTTATTAAGCTTTGCTTTAATCTTTAATATATTATTAGACCTAATAGCTATTAGCTTTAACTAGGTCTAGCATTCCTTTATCACTTTCTAAGTTTCTAACTTTTTTATAAGCTTAGATTTAGTCTTAGCGCAAATAGTCTATATCTGCTAAGTAGAGTTATCTACTATTTAAGAAAACTAATTATTTCCTTTAATTAAGGTTATAAATAGTTTAGTAGTATTAATAGATATTAGTATTAGTATCGAATCTTTCTATAAACTAAGCTTAATTTACATTCGATTTCGAAGTTTTATTAGCTTATAAATTTAATATACTAAGCGATCCTTTAGTACTTAGATCTTCCGTTTTAAGATTAAGACCTTATATAGGCCCTTTAATTTCTTTAGCCTTAGATATGCGAATCTTTTATATATTAGCTAATACCTTAATAGGCTTTTGGCTTTTAATAGCTTTAATAGCCTATTATCAATCGATACTTTATTATTAGTAGCTAAAAAGGATTAGTAATAGTAGTTTAAGGTTTTACCATTTTCTAATTATAAGTCTAGCTTAAGAGTCGTTTTTAATAAAACCGCAAGATCTACTTGCAGTC
>JAENRP010000326.1:0-49538 GCA_024741835.1 Diplocarpon mali
ATTATATAACTTGCTATATGACTTAGCGGCTTCGCTTAGAAGCCCGCTTACCTTAAATAGCTTGTAGTTAGAGAGCTCTTATAAGAATCAAGACATCTAATATCGTCGTTTGCACCTTATACTTTTTTGTGCCCTCTTCTAGTTTACTATTAAGTTTACTATTAGAGAACCTCCTTGCTACAACTTTCTACCTTAGTCTATTAGCTTTTTACTCTTTATACCTATAGGCTAGGACTTTAGGCTAATATAGGAGTAGTAGACGCTTTTAAAGACGCGGATATAGTTTAAGTTTAATTTCTATTTAAAATATGCCTTATATAGCGATATTTAAGTGCTATTAACTATTAGTCTACTACCTATTCTATTTAATAAGTATACGTTTGCCTTAATCGCAAGGTCTTAGAATTTTAATAGTAAGTTAGCGTCTTATAATAAAGCGCAATAGTTAGTGTTTACTTGCTAAATGCTTCGCTTAGCGATACTATTATAATAAGAACCTTTATATATTATAATTAGTTTATAATAAACTCTTTATTTTACCTATTTATTAAGCTTTACTTTAATCTTTAACGCATTATTGGACCTAATAGCTATTAGCTTTAACTAGGTCTAGCGTTCTTTTATCACTTTTTAGGTTTTTAGTTTTTCTATAAGCTTAGATTTGATCTTAGCGCAAATAGTCTATATTTATTAAATAGAGTTATCTACTATTTAAAGAAACCAATTATTTCCTTTAATTAAGGTTGTAAATAGTCTAATAGTATTAATAGATATTAGTATTAGTATTGAATCTTTTTATAAGCTAAGCTTAATTTGCATTCGATTTTAAAGTTTTATTAACTTATAAAATTAATATATTGAGCGATCCTTTAGTACCTAGATCTTTTATTTTAAAGTTAAGACCTTATATAAGCCCTTTAATTTCTTTAGCTTTAAATATGCCAATCTTTTGTATATTAGCTAATACTTTAATAGGCTTTTGGCTTTTAATACCTTTAATAGCCTATTATTAGTTAATACTTTATTATTAGCAATTAGAAAGGAATAGTAATAGCAGTTTAAGGTTTTGCTATTTTCTAATTATAAGCCTAGCTTAAAAGTCGTTTTTAATAAAACCGCAAGATCTACTTATAGTCTTAGCTTAAGAGTCGATTTCCTAAAAATAGTAAGATCTGTTTGCAATCCTAGCTTAAGAGTCGTTTTTATTGAGCTTAAGTAAGTCGGCGCAGTAGGTAAAGGAGGCTTCTAAAGGTCGATGGTCGATATATTAGTAAGAGTTAAGGAAGGAAGGTTACCCCTTTCTTCCTTACAGCTATATACGTATTAATATCCCATTGATTAAGCAGTAGGGTCATATGATAATATATTAGAGTAATAGCTATATTACCTATCTTAATACCTCTACTTAGACCTTATTCTAATTGACCTATAATTAGGAAAAATAATAACTATCCTTTTGCGCTAATCTAACTCTTAAGTATCTCTTTAAATTCAAAATAATTAATTAATAGCAACTTTTATTAAAATTACTAAACTTTATTCGTAAAGTAGGACTAAGAGTCAATTTTCCTAAAAGCGTTCCTTTATAAGACTATGTTGCAGGTATGCCTGTCATATGCTTGTCATATGATCTGTCATATGATACATCATATACATAATATGTCATATGACTTGCCATATGACTTAGCGGCTTCGCTTAGAAGCCCGCTTACCTTAAATAGCTCGTAGTTAGAGAGCTCTTATAAGAATTAAGATATCTAATATCGTCGTTTGTACCTTATACTTCTTCGTACCCTCTTTTAGTTTATTATTAAGTTTACTATTAGAGAACCTCCTTGCTATAGGTTATAAGCCCCGTATGCTTATAAATAGCATTCGATAAATTCTATCGATTAGAGTCTCCTTTACAAATGAAAAGGCTGATTGATATTTTAAGTTTTACTTAACTAACGACGTATAATAGCGTTATTTTAATATTAAAATAGTAGCTACTTCCCTTTTAGAGTACTACGCAATAATCTAAGCTTACGCGAGATTTGTTACTATAGCTTAATCATTAGGACTAATAGCTGAGATTACCAGCTTAATTGCTAAAAGTACTCTACTACCTGAATCACCTAATCTTATAGGGATTAATATATAGTATCCTAAACTTGAATATAATAGTTTATCTCCTCCTCCTTTTCCTCCTTCTCCTTTCGATAACTCTATATATATATATATAAATAAGATATTATTATCTTTAGCTGCCCTTAGCCTCCTTAAGTTTTAAAAGCTTAAAGGCGCAGAGGACTATAGCTAGTAAAGGAATAAGGTTTTGAATCTTGCAAAGTCAAACGCCTTGACTATATATCTTTATATAAAAGCTAGAATATATACTCTACTTAAGGTTGACTTATAAGACCGTTCTATCACTCTTAAGGAAAGGGATAGTTAGGTTAAATAGGAAGTTAAGGAATCTCAGATGAAGCTTGCTATTATACTTAATTGTAAACTAGGACTATTAGCTTATATAGAAGGCGATAAATCTGCCTTAGATATATAGGAAGCTCTTTAAGAATAGTACGAAGGATCTGGAATAGTACTTGAATATAATATTATCTAGACCTACGTTACTATTAAATATAACGACTTCAACTTACTTAAAGCTTACGTCGTCGCCTTTAGGCTTTTAATCATTAAATTAGAAGCTCTTGACTCTACCCTTCCCTTTTACTATTACCTAATTATATCTATTGCAAGTTATTCTAATAGATGGCCTATTTAAGTAGATCGATAACGCTTTAACCTTCGCTTAGCTATAGCAGCTGGACGAAAATTAGAGATTACGCTGAAAGCTTTTATTAAAGATATTACTAACGAAGCTTAAGTCTTATAGAGTTTAAAAATGAACGGAACCGTCTTATATAGTAATAAATCGGCTAGTAAGCCGCATTCCTTTAACTATAAGAAGTTAGAAAATAAGAAAGGTTTTAATGACTTAAAGAAGAGCACCTTTAAGAGTACTACTACCTCCTCTAATTCCTCCTATCCTTATTATAAGCAATTAGAGCTATACTATGAGGTAGAAGACTGCTTTGCAATTAATAAGTTAAAAAGAGAGGCTTAAGAGAAAGATTCAAAAAAGAAGTACGTATTCTATCACTTTAAAGGTAAGGACGATAAGTCCTTACTATTATTATTATTAAAAGGCAAGAAGCCTTTTAAGAAGATTTAAAAGGAAGATAAAGAGTTAAATAATGACCTTTTTAAGCATACTATGCTATTACTAACCCTAGGGCCAATTCTTACTCGCGAGCTAGGCTTAGGAGTCAATTCCTTATTAAGAGGCGATTCCTCTTAAGGGCTAATTTCTACTTGTAGGCTGGGCCTAGGAGTCAGTTCTTCTACTTCTTATTTCTTATTAAAATTGAGGAATTATTAGCTATATAATATAGGTACTAATAAGCACGTCTCTAATAATCTCTTTAAGTTTACCTCTTATACTACTCGAGATAATCTACCTTCTTTAAGTATAGTTAATAAAGCTATTCAACCTCTTAGCGTTAGTACTTATAAAGTCAACGCACTTAAATCCAATAGAAAGGTATATATTCTTAAGTTAATTAATACTTTCTATATACCTTTTTTTTTTTTTTTCCTTTTAATATGCTATATTAGTTAAGAACTATATAGCACGGCTAGTCTACTAGCGTATCGAATCGTTATATACACTTTTCGGTCTATATTACTCTGCAACTAAGTATTCGGGAATATACTCCCTTTTAAAATAAGGAAATAAGAAAATAGCACTAGTATTGAAAATATCAATCTTGCCCTAATAGTCGCCTAGCGAGCTCTGACCCTTGGTCTCTAGCTCTTGCTCCTAATGCCACTTTCTTATACAAATACCAGTTTCTCTTAGGAATATAAGTACTGCCTTAATTCCAATTCGCGTATAGAGTAAAATAGCTATAGTAATTATACTATAGCATATAGCCTTATTTACCTGGTTGATTATTGCCTTCTACTATATTTTATAGTACTTGCAGTTTAAAAGTAGGTGAATTGCGGTTTTAGTGCTCTTATAAGTGCATTTATCGATCTGCGCTAGCCCTAATCGGTATAGGTACGAATTTAAATATCTATAACCTAATTTCAATTAGTAAAATGTACTACTAGTAGTACGCTTTACTTCTAAAGGTAGGAGTGTTTTCTTAAGACTTTGCAATTATACTTCTTTACGTAAGTCTTAAGGGTTAGTTTAATAAGGTTTATAGATATATTTATATATATCTTACCCTTAGTTTGCATATTAACTAGGACCCTTAAGAATGCAAATGATATATTATTCGAATCGATCGGAGCTTTAGTAGCTAATTTAGCCAATTCGTCGGCTTTCTCATTTCCTATAATATTGCTATAGCCTAGAACCTAGCAGATTATGATTTTTACTCTTATATTTGTAATCTAGGTAGAAGTAATAATAGCTCTGATTTACTAACTTTAGCCTAGATTATTAAAGGGGGTTTCGAGTTATAGGATTGCTGCTTAATTATCTAAGAAGATTATATAATCGTCGCCTTCCTTTGCTATATAGGCCGTATACTCTATTGCCTTTATAATAGCCTTGAGTTCGCTATTATATACTAGCTTATTACTCCTTAAATTGCCGATCTAAGTATAAATCGGTAATATAGGGGCTTTACCTAGCGTATAAGTATATATTATAAAACTATACCCTATTCTATAACCTTCTAGAGTTTGCAAGCTATTTATATATATTGAAATATCGCAGCTTATATAGGCTATTAGGTAGTTTAAGTAGGCTTTTGATTCTTCGTCTTTTATAAGCTTTAATATTCTAGTATTATAAGGTACTTCTCTCTCTTATAAAGGGAAATAAAAGTGCCGAATCGGTTCTAGAGTTTCGGCGCTTACTATTAGGCTAATTAAGTCAACTAAGCTTTTTATAGTTATAGGCGTAATTTCATCCTTTAGTAAGTATTTTTCGACCTCCTCTTAAATAGGGTAGAGTCTACTTAATTTTAAAGCGCAGAGTATATATCGCCAGCTGCTATAGTTAAGTCTAATCTCTACTAATAATAGTACTGCCTCTAGCTCCTTTAGTATTATAAGAGCGGTTTTAAAGACCTTTAGTATATCCTTAATAGCTAGATTCTAAATTACTTATATCGCTTTGATTTTCGCCTTATTAAAGCGGTCGATTTTCTACTATAGAATAGAACTATAGTCTGCGATACTAGTAACGCAGGCTAGGTAGAGTTATCGAATTGCGCGCACTAAGAGCCCTACCGATAGATTTGAGAGTCTATTTATATAGTAATACATCTGCCGAGCTAAAGAGGCCCTAATCGAAATATGGTCCTTAAACCTTAGATTTGCGTTAAAGTGTATTTTAAGCCACTTTATTAGTTTTTTCGGCGCTCGTATTATATTATTAGAAAGTCGGATACTTAAGGTGCTCTTTATCGAATAGAAGTGGATTAGCTCAGTCTTATTAATATCGAATCCAATTGAGTATTCTATCCTTAATTCGAATAGGTGCTTTGCCTCCCTTTTAAGAATCGAAATATTACATTTAAAGCTCTTTAATACCACTATTAGGGTTAAATCGTCTATATATAATAATAGCTTAATATTTGTATTTTTAAAAAGGTCGCAAATATATATTAAGAATAGTATTAGCAAAATAGGGCTCCTTTAAGGAATACCTATATTTATCGCCTTAAACTCTCCTATTTAATTATTAAAAGCAAGCTATAGAGTGCGGTTCTTTAAGAACGACTTTATTTAATTAATTAAGCTTAGCGGTAGTTTAAGTTGCGCTAGTACTTAAAGTAGCCTATTCTTAGATATATAGTCGAAGGCTCCTTTAATATTAAGAAAGAGGGTTATAGTCTTAAGCTTATTAGCCTTATTCGATTCTACCTTATTTTATAGGAGTAGGGCAGCGTCGATAGCTGATTTTCGCAGCCGACCTCTTATTTGGCTGCAATAGAGTAGTATAGTAGTTTCGGCTAGATAACTTAGGCGTTTTACTAGTATTCTCTTTAGTATTTTTCTAAGGCAATTAAGTAGGGAGATTACCCTATATGCCTTTAGTCGATTATAGTTAGGTTTTTTCCGCTTTTTAAGAATATAGCCGGTAGCGGATTTCCAGCAGATTAAGTAGTAGCCTTAGTTAATAAGTATTAAGTATATTAAGTAGAATACTTAAGAGATCGCCGAATAGGCCTAAACTATAATCTCTTGCGTAATTAGATTAGGTCCAGGTGTTTTCCCTTTGATTTTTATTATATATATATCCTTTAGCTTAATTTTTATAAGTTTTAACTATTTCTACCTATCGCTACCCCTATACTCTTTTAGATTAATAGGTTCGGACTCTAGGGGCCTAGGGAATAGTACGCATTTGAGAATATTATACTTTTAATCGAATGTCGATTTTAATTCCCTAGTTTTAGAGTTGTATAAGCTCGGAATTAGGGTATTTGGATTATTCGATTTCGTATAGCTTATAGCCCTAAATATCAATTAAGCGTCCTCTTTCTTTAGGAACCGATTCTAATGCTCTTTCTTCTCTAACTTAATTATATTAAAGTAGAGGTTTTTCACGCTCTTTAGTTCGCTAGTATAAAGTATATACCCTAAGGATTTATTTAATTAGTATAATCGTTGCATTTCTTTTCAAAGTCGCTTTAGATTATCGTTCTACTAAGGTTTACTTATTATTAATCGATTTAGTCTTAGAATCGCAGTATTCGCCACTTATGAAATTTTATTAGTAAATAGCTCCTTAAGAGTATCTAACTCTTAGTTTATATATATTATATTCAGGTCGATATTAAACTCTTGAAAACTTGAAATAAGGCTCTCTTTAAATTTTCTCTAATCTGCTTTTTTTATATTAAATCGTATTATCCTATAAGGTATCGTTTTTCAGCTACTATTAGTAATAGTAAATAATACCTTAAAATAGTCGGACCTAAGATCTGGTATAGTCTGCCAGTCGGTAATCCTATTAGCTATACTATAAGTAGCAAGCGTAAGGTCTATTACAAAAGGTGCCTCTATATTCGGCCTATAGAATATGCCCTCCCTTAGAGTATTTAGTACATTTAGTTCAAAGTACTTAATTATACTAATTAAGCACTCTGAGTCACTACTCCTTAGTATAATTAGGTCCTACTAAAGGTAGTATATATTAAAGTCCCCTACTATAATAGTATTATAAAATAGTAAGTTAAGGAGAAGGCTAGCTCTTTGAATTATCTTACTATTAGTAGAAGACTATAGGTATTTTATATTATAAATATTAATTAGCTAAGTATTAAACTCAGCTAATTTAACGATTATGCAATTAAGGTCTTATAGTAAGCTAGATATTACTAGAGTAGTAAAAGTACCTAATATATAGATTGCTACTCTTGGCCTAAGGGAGCTGTAGTTCGGGAGCAATTGTTTATAGGCTATATAAGCTTTACTTCGAAATCCATTAGAGTTATTAATCGTCTATAGTTCCTAAATTGCTATAATCGAGATGTTTAATTTAATAGCTAATTATAGGATATATTCTATAATAGGTAGACTCCGATTTACATTAATCTATGGTATTTTACAACTATTTATTGATTTCGATTAGTATATCAATTATTATATATATATTAGTAATTCTAGTATTTTTCGAATTATTATTCTTTATCGCTAAGTAAAGCTTGCATAGCTTAAAGTCGGCCGTATAGGTAGTACTTAAGCAGTTTGCGCACTTGATACTCAAATAGGGGCATTTCGTATTAGTTTTCTTATAAGTATTATAATAGTACTATTTACTTATATAGTCTCTTGCGTAAAGAATACACTTCTTAGCTCTTTTGCATAGAGCTTTAGAATGGCTGAATCCAGTATATCTTATATATTAGTAAGTATAGGTATATTAATATATTTTACTACCTTTGCTAATATACCGGTAATTAAGAGTTTATTATCGATTGCCCTTTTCGCTTAGTCAAGAGCTAGGAATGCAATAATTATAGTACCTATCTATACTTCGCCTAAGTTGCATTTATCCCTTAAAGTTGCCTAATAGGAGGTCTTGATAGGTAATAGCCCCTTATTAAAGGTGCTGATTTTTATAGCGACTAATTAAGAGTTAAGTACTCTTGATTTTAAAGAAAATTCCTTAATTAGGATTCTGTAAATTGCTACCTTATACTATAGCTCTCCTAATAGTATTTTCTTTATATAAGGAAGCACCTCTTATATTATAAAGAGCTTTGAAATAAGGAACTTAGTATTGAACTTAAGAGTAGTTATAACTACTATACTGCCTCTTAAAGAGAGAAAGACTATAGAAACTACTAAACCTTAAATTCCGCTCTTATTAAAGGCGGTATTAAGTTTATTTCTTATAGTAATAGGGGAAAAGTTTTTAGCCTGGACTGGACGTACTTATAAAAGGGTGCATCTCTTAATAGGGGCCGACCTACCTTTACTACTACTTATACCCTTACTTATAGTATCCTTAGGTAAACTAAAGCTATTTATAGCCTTAGCCCTATTCTTAGCAGGGTAAATATTAATATTTATCGGTTTTACCCTATTCTTAATATTATTTGCTACTTAAGCCTAAGTCGACTTTAGAGCTAGTATAGTATTTTTCTTTTGCAAATTAGCTATAGTTGGCTTTCTATCTGTATTTTTAATTTGGTTTTCGATTTTTCTAAAGGTTTGCTTTAGATTTGCAATTTGAATAGCTAGTATAGTCGAAGTATTACATATTTTACTATTCTTTATATATTCTTTAAAAACCTCTATAAAGTCTAAAATGCGATTTTATTCTTATCTATTTTTTATTGCTAAGTATGCCTCTATAAGGAGGTCTTTCGCCTAGAGTATAAAGTTATTACTAGTCTCTTTTATATTCTAGTTCTGATTTTTAAAGGTTGCTAATAATCTTAGGTTCTTATTAATATAAGGGATTGCAGTAGGGCTAGTAGGTTATCTCTTGCCCCTAACCTCTATATAGCTCTATAGTGGTACTAAGGGCGAAAAATGGGATATTGGATCAAAGCTAAAATCTGTAAAAATAGGAGCGAATCTAGAGCCGCTAGTGCCTATGCCTTTATTACTAGGTAGGAGGCTCGGCTCGGTCTCGTTTTCGAGCTCTATAGCCCTCGGGAGGGTCGGTTCTAGAGTCGGAAAGGTTATTCCTTTAAAGGGGTCGGAAATAGGCTCTATTACCCCTCGGGCTAGCTCAGCTTATACAGCCTTATAGCTTTTAAGGGTTTCGAAGGGTGATTTGGATCGTATTCTTTAAAGAATAGATGTGTTTCTGGCACAAAGGCAGGGGGGTCAATTTTTCGAAGTGTGGTTGCTGCGTATAGGTGTTGTACTGCTTCTTCTTTTTTTAAAAGTTTAGATATTTCGACGTTATAAGGCACTTCCTTTTCCTATAAGGTAAAATAAAAGTGCCTTATTATCTTTAATAAATCTAAATCGATTAAGAAGTATATCGATTTAATTAAGCTCTCAATTTGAGAAGAGGATTTTATATAGAAATTTTCATCTGCGATAATTTCCTCTTCCTCTTCTTTAATTATTTGAATTGTTTTTTAAACTTCTACCTTAATAGGGTGTTTTAAGCTTAATTTCAAGGAATAGAGTGCGTAGCGTCTAGCACTATAGTTTAGCCTTATCTATAGTAGTAATAAGGCCGATTCTAGTTCTATTAGGATAAAAGGGGCTATTTTAAAAACCTCTAATATTTTTCTATAAACTAGATTTTATATAGCTTATAGTAGTTTTAGAATCGCCTTATTTTTATATTAAGGTTTCTATTAAAGTATAGAATCATAGTCTATAACACTTATAACGCAGGCTAAGTATAATTGATATATCGCAAATAGGGAGAGACCTTTTGTAATAGAAGCTAGTCTATTTATATAGTATAATATTTGCTTTCCCTAGGAAGTCTTAATTGCTTTATATTCTTTAAATTGTAGATTCGAGTCGAAATAAATCCCTAACCACTTGATTAACTTTTTTAAAGCTAATATAGTATTATCTAAAAGTCTAATCGATAGGGGATTTCTATAGAAAAAATGAATTAATTCGGTTTTTTCAATATTAAAGCTAATTGAATATTATTCCCTTAGATTAATTAAATCTTTTACCTCTCTTTTAAGAATTTTGATATTACTCTTAAAACTTGAAGAAGAGGCTATAAGACTTAAATCATCTATATAAGACTATAGTTTAACGTTTTAGGATTTAAATAGGTTTCAAATATAGATTAAGAATAAAATCGGTAAAATAGGACTTCCTTAAGGAATACCTATATTAATAGACTTAAATTCCTCTATTTAGTTATTAAAGGTAAGTCTAAGAGTACGGTCTTTTAAGAACGATTTAACCTATATAATAAGACTAATAGGGAGATTTAGTAAAACTAGAATCTATAATAGTCTATTTTTCGCAATATGATCAAATGCGCCTTTAATATTAAGGAATAGTATACTTATTTTTAGCTTATTCGTCTTATTTAGCTCTACTTCATTTTGCAAGAGTAGAGCCGCGTTAATAGCCGATTTATATAATCTACTACCAATTTGAGAATAGTATAGTAAAGTAGTAGTTTCGGCTAAATGATTAAGACGTTAGGCTAGTATTCATTTAGAAATTTTACTAAGACAATTAAGCAGTGATATAACTCTATATGCTTTTGGTTTTAAATAGTCTGGTTTTTTAAGCTTTTTAAGAATAAATCCAGTAGCTTGTTTCTATGCTTTAGGGTGGTAGCCCTGGTTTATTAAGGACGAATAGACTTTAAAAAACACTTCTAGAATAGCTAAATAAGCTTAAATAATTATTTCTTATATAATAAAATCTAGTCCTAGGGTTTTACCCTTTATTTTTAAGGTATACGCATTTTTAATTTCAATTTGCATTAATAATAGCTAGCTCTACTTATTATTCTTATTTGAATAATTAATATCATTTTCTAATACTTATAAATTTGGACTATTAGAAATAGGTAGAGTTAGAAAGAGAGTACTTCTAAAGATATTATACTTTTTTTAAAAAGTCGATTTAAGCTCTTGAGTATTAGAGTTAAATAAACTAAGGATTAATTAAGAGCTTAATCCCTTAGTATATAATATAGCTTTGAATATCGACTAAGAGTCCTCTTTTTTTAAGAATTGGTTCTAGTGCTTTGTTTTTACTATTTTAATTAAATCAAAATACGTATTTCTAGCTTGTTTTAATTCTTATTAAAAAAGAGTATACTTTAAGGATTTGCTTTTATAGTAGAATTATTATATGATTTTATATAGATTTTTTTAATCCTTATTCCACTAGGGTTTACTATTTATAGATAACTTAGATTTAAGTATTACCTTATCTATAGCTTTTATAAATTTTATAGTAAAAGTATTTATCAAGTCTTCTAGTTCTTAATTTGTATTAAAATCTTTAGAATATTCGAAATTTAAAAAGACATTTTTAATTATCCTTTTAAATTTTTCCTAATCTAAATTTTTTATATTATATTATAGAATAGTAGGGTAAGACCTAGTATTACTAGTACTAGCAGTAATAGTAAATAGAATCCCAAAGTGATTAGAACTTAGATCTGGCATAGTTTGCCAGTCTACGATTTTATTTACTATTCTTTAAGTAGCAAATGTTAAATCAATAATAGAGGGAGTTATTATATTTGATTTAAAATAAGTTCCTTCCCCTAGAGTATTTAATAGATATAAAGAGTGTTTCTTTATAATATCTAATAAAATTTGAGCGTAGTAATCAGTTTCTTTAAAGGGGTCCTACTAAGGGTGATATATATTAAAGTCTTTTAAAAATATTAAATCCTTAGAAAATAATACTAGTAAATAGTCTCTTTTTAAGAATTTAATATTATTCGGCATTTTAAGATAACTTATATTATAGATATTAATTAATTGAATATGAAAAACGTCTATAATGATACAATTAGGATCAATTGGTAAGCTAGGCGCTAGCGTAGCGTATATTTTATTTAAAATATAAAATAATATTCTAGGCCTAAAGGAATTTTAATTCAAAAGGATTTATTTAAAATTAGAGTATATAATAGATCTATATAATAAATTGTTCTCTTATATAATCTAAGGTTTTTAAATTGCAATTAAATTAATAGATAACTCTATGGCTATTTGTAAAACGTGCTCTATAGTAGGCAAGCTTTTATTTATATTAATTTGTAAGCATTTATTCCTAATTATTATTAATAGTAGATAGAGCGCCGGATCGATTTATAGTAGTAGTACTATAAGTAGTATGTTTTTTTATAGATTTGTTTTTAATTGCAATAGAAACTTTATATAGCTTAGAATTAGCCGAATGTGTAGTTTCTTTATAATTAGCGCATTTAATACTAGTATACTTACACTTAGTATTTATCTTATAAGTATTATAAGTATAAGCCTATCTTATATAGTTGCCTTTATATAAGGAGCATTTTAGTTCTTTTTTATAAAAAACCTTTAAATAGCTAAATCTAGTATAGGTTTTATACTAATACGTACTACTAATAGCTATATATTTAACGACTTTTATTAAAGCACTACTAATATATAGTCTTTTACTTATAGCTCGCTTAGCCTGATTTTCATCTAGGAAAGAGATAATAATTATACTACTTTTATATAAACCAGAGTTACGTTTCTCTTTTAGAGTAGCTTAATAGGATTTTCCTACTAAGGTAAAACCCTTATTAAAGGTTTTAATCTCTTTTAAGACTAGCTCTAAGTCTAGGCTATGCTCTATATTAAAATCCGCAAACGGAATACTATAAATAGCTACTTTATACTATAGCTCTCCCTTTTTAAGGCTAGTTAATTAAAGAAGTACCCTTTTAATAATAGCCTTATTTGAAATTAAAAAATCAATGCTAAACGCAGTAGTAGTAGTTAAAACAATATTTCTATATAAAGATAAGGACGCAGTAGCGATTTTTAAATCACTAAAACCGTTCTTTTTAAAAGCAGTATTAATTTAATTATATAAAGCAATTGATAAAAAAGAAGTAGTCGAAGCTAAAGGGGACTATAAGAGGGTGCATCTTTTAAAAAGGATTGGCTTACCGTTTCCCTTTGGCTTATTAAGCCTCGAATTCGCAGTAGGGTTCCTAAGGCTACCCGCAGCCTTAGTCCTATTCCTATTAGTACTACTTATATTAGTACTATTAGTAGTAGCGCTAGTACTATAATTTGCAATAGTAGCTATAATAGCTACTACTGCTAACTTAATTACTTAAGTATACATTTTTAGCATTTGCTCGATTTTCCGTATTGCTCTCTTTAAATTAGCTACCTGCGTAGCTAGAATTATAGAAGTATTTTTAATACAGTTATACTCTATATACTCTTGAAAAACTTTAAGTAAATCAAGTAGTTTCGTCTGTTTTTCCTAAGAATTAGTCGCTAAGTATACTTTAATAAGGAGGTCTCTTACTTAAAGTATAAGCTTAGTTAATTCGTTAGTACTAATACTACTAGCGTTGTTTTAAAAGGAGAAGTCGATTCTAAGGGTTTTATCAGCTCTTTGATCGATTAAGGATAGTAGTCCCCTTTTAGTATTATTAATAATTTGGCTTAAATTAGCCGGAGGAGCCGCATTCCGCATTCGGCTAGCGTTAGTTTAAATAGGGGTAAGATTAAGGGGATTAATACTCGAATCTCTACCTTTTGCAATAGGGTTACCCCTAGGGGTTAATTCGACTTTAGAAATCGAATCAGAGCCTTTAATAGGGCTAGGTAGCTCTCCCTCCTCTATAGAGGAGTCGGAGTTATAGTGGAAGACGCCTGCAAGGTCGCTTAAGGGCTCTATACTACCCACTTTGCTATTATAGTAGTAATAAGCCACTACAGCTTATAAGGGCAAAAGGGCAAGGTGTTTAGGGTATTCTGCAAAGAATGGAAAGAAGTAGGCGTCGTTTGCTAAGGGGTGAAAAATCCAGAAAAGAGGTTATTGATTTGTATCTGCATACTTGTTAAGATAGGTGATACAGCTATCACTCCGATGTATTATCATATGACCCTATTGCTTAGTCAGTAGGATATTGATACGTATATAGCTATAGGGAAGAAAGGGGTAACCTTCCTTTCCTAACTCTTACTAATATATCGACCGTCGACCTTTAGAAGCCTCCTTTACCTACTGCGCCGACTCACTTAAGCTTAATAGGTTATAAGCCTTAGATAGACTAATAATAGATTATTAACTTCCTTTAGAAAGCACTTACGCTGCAACTATTAGTAGGAAGTTGAATAAGACTTATAGTAAGAGGCGAGCAATCGGCGAATAGGAGGTGTGATTCCCTATTTAGCCAACCTATATTGCAAAAGGTATGATTTCTTGCTTTATAACCCCTTTAGTACTATAAGAGGTATAATTCCTTGCTTTACTGTATTTTATAGGAGGTATGATTCCCTGCGTTATAGCTTAAAAACCCTTTTCGATAAGAGGACTTCCTTCCTATTTAATACTTTTATAATACCTGCTATTTAATTATTTTAACCTTTCGATAGGAGGAGTGCCCTTAACTATTTAATTTATTTGATTTTAATGCAATTCTATTCGAAACGGCAATAGCTTCCGATTCCGATCGAAATACTAGACCTAAAGACCTTTAACTCTTTTAAAAGAATTAGCAATAATGGTTTAACGATTTAGAGCTTTACTTTAAGAGCAAAGGCATTGAAATAGCGATTTAAAAGATACTTATTAAATATGTAAGAATAGCCCCTTATACTCCTTCTACTGATTCGTCTACTTTTACTTTAATAGCTAATACAATTGCTAAGGATTTGCTAGATATATTAAATAAGCTTAGCTTAAGAGCTTTAATAGATAATAATTGAGAATCCTAAAGGCAGATTTTAAATATAGAAAAGAAGAAGGAGTATAAGCTAGCCTTAGCTAAATGTAAGCTTAAGATTAATAGAGGTTTAAGCGATAAAGACTGAGATTTTATTTAAGTTTATAATAATGCGAAGATAAGATAAGATACCTTAAAAGCAAAATACTCTTATATAAAACTGCCTTTAATACTTAGCATCTGCTATAGTAGATCACTTTATTTTAATATAGAAAAGATAAAGATAGTAAAGATATAAATATAAATATAGACTCTACTTAATCTATACTATATAAAGTGAAAAGGAGAGTAAGAGCCGCAGATCCTAAGATAGCTATGACTTTTAAGGAAACTCAGCTTTTTAATTTCCTACTTAATAGCCTCCCTCTTAAGTTTGCTATTATAAAATAATCTCTTCTTATCTAACCTAACCTTAAGATCTATAAGAAGATCGACTTCCTTTAAACTATTAAGTAAGACTTTGAAAGACGCTTTAAATCGGCAAATGCCGCATTATAGGGTAATAATAAGCCTAAGAAGAGGAAGGAGCGTAGGATAAGCCCTTAAGCTTATTAGGGATACTACTTCTATAATAGTGCTTATAATATTATTAATTATAAAGTTAAAAGGCAATTAATCGATATAGTCGCTAGCTTTAATATTAAAAAGCAATTAAAGCAAAAGTTAAGAAGTAAACTGCCCTTATCCTACCGAAGGCCGCAACTATTAAGGAAAGGCAAAGGAAAAGGCTATTTAGCTAGAACTTTAGCAAATACCTCTAATAATAATAGTAAGTTATTTGAACCTAAATCCACTTTTAATAATTTAGATAATAATTATAATAAAGATGCTTACGTTTTAAAAGCCGATCTTCGTAAGATCCTTAAATCCGATTAGTATAGTAATACTAGTTATATAGCATATATAATTGATAAATCCTACCTATTTAAAGGCCCGCTTATTAAAATAAAAAGGCGCTCTATTAAAGTTAATAGTAAAAGGTTATATATAGACTTAATAAGTATAGTAAAGATAAATGTTGCTAGCGTTTCTTTCCTTTTATAAAATGTTCTTCTTATACTTAGCTTAAGTATTAATCTCTTATTTAGCTATAAGATTTATATAAAATTGAATTATATAAGAGTTTTTAATAATCAATTTATATAATTTATAAATAACAATTATAAAGTGATCTTTAAAGCTAAAATTAAAGATAGACTTTATATTATTTTAAAGGTAATATTATAGAAATTAACTCTTAGGCCGAACTTATAAGTAGATTCCTTTAAGAAAAGTGCACTCTTTACCTTAATATAATTTAGCAAGGATAAAGAGAATAAATAGACTTTTAAGCTAAGATTATAAGTAAAATTCGTAAAAATAACTCCTAAGCTAGGACTATAAGTAGATTATAAGGTATCTTTAAAGGTAACTCTTAAGCTAAGATTATAAGTGAATTTAGTAAAAATAACTCTTAAGCTAAGACTATAAGTAGATTCTATAAATTCGCTAATAATAACTCTTAAGCTAAGATTATAAGTGAAATTTGTAAAAATAACTCTTAGGCTAAGACTATAAATAAAATTCGCAAATTCATTAAAGACGACTCTTAAGCTAAAACTGCAAGTAGATCTTGCTATTTCTAGGAAATTGACTCTTAAGCCAGGACCGCGAGTAGATCTTGCGGTTTTATTAAAAATGACTCTTAAGCCAGGCTTACAATTGGAAAATAGCAAAACCTTAAACTGCTATTACTAGTCCTTTCTAGCCGCTAATAATAAAGTATTAACTAACGATAGGCTATTAAAGCTATTAAAAGCCAAAAGCCTATTAAGATATTAGCTAATATATAAAAGATTCATATATTTAAGGCTAGAGAAATTAAAGGGCTTATATAAGGTCTTAATCCTAAAATAGAAGATCTAAGTACTAAAGGATCGCTTAATATACCGAATTTGCAAGCTAATAAAACTTCGAAATCGGACGCAAACTAAGCTTAGTTTATAAAAAGATTTAATACTAGTACTAATATCTATTAATACTGCTAGACTATTTACAATCTTAATTAAAGGAAATAATTAATTTTCTTAAATAGTAGATAACTCTACTTAATAGATATAGACCATTTATACTAAGACTAAATCTAAGCTTATAGAAAAGCTGGAAACTTAGAAAGTAATAAAGGAACGCTGGACCTAATTAAAGCTAATAGCTATTAGGTTTAATAATATATTAGAGATTAAGGCAAAGCTTAATAAATAGGCAAAATAAGGAGTTTATTATAAACCAACTATAATATATAAAGGTTCCTATTAGAATAGCATTACTAAGTAAAGCATTTAATAAGTAAAGACTAACTATTGCGCTCTACTATAAGATGCTAACCTACTACTAGAATTCTAAGACCTTGCGGTTAAAGTAGATGTATACTTATAAAATAGAATAGGTAGTAGACTAATAGTTAATAGCACCTAAATATCGCTATATAAGGTATATTTCGGATAGAAGCTAAGCCTAGACTATATCTATATCTTTAAAAGCATCTACTACTCCTATATTAGCCTAAAGTCCTAGCCTATAGGTATAAAGAGTAAGAAGCTAATAAACTAAAGTAGAGAGTATATATTTATTAAGTATATTAAATAGATAATAAAGCAATAAATAGTATATATATTAAACCTAAGGCAAGTAATTATATCTTTAATAGTTAAGTTTAATAAATCTTAAAATAAGGAGGAGCTATCCTTAAAGCTCTATATACTTAGAGATTCGCAAGGTATACCACTTAACGGTAATACTATTAAGCCGAACTAATAACCCTTCTCTTTAAGCTTAGGTATATTAAGCGCACTTGCTAATTGATAACCTGCTAGTCGCCTAAAGGCCGAATAGACTATTCCTATCATCTGCGAACTACCTAAAGTATAAAACAACTTTAATATTATTATCCCTTTAGTTAAAGCACTTATAGTAAAGGATATTCTTAAAATAGGTATAAGTAATAATAAGCCTCTACTATTAAAAAGCGATTCCTTAGATAATAAGCCTATAGAACCTATAGCTAAACCTATGCCTTTAAAAAGGAATAGAGACTTAGAATTAAAAGATACTTTAGATAAACGTAAGTTTAAGTATATCTAGGCTATAATAGCGTATAGGATTTATAAGCTCGAACTTTAATAGAGCTTCGACGAAGATAATGCGTTCTTAGCTATTAAAAGGATAATGAAAATCTTTCTTCTAAAGACGTACGATAAAGCTGTTAATAACCTGGAGAATAGAATAGTATAAAATAAAGTAATCTAAAAGGAGATAAGCTCTCTTATTATAAATAGCATATAAATAGAGGAACCGATACTAAAGAATATAAACCTAGTATTAATAAAGTAGGTCTTTATAATTAAGATATATGCAGATAGGACCTTAGAATATTATAAGGCAAGGCTTATAGCTAAGGGCTTCTCTTAATAGTATAAAGAAGACTACTTTAATATATTCGCGCTAATAGTTCGTATAGATACCCTTTGCATATTTATAGTAATAGTAGCTACTAAGGACCTTAAATGCAAATAGTATAATATTAAAAATGCATTTACTAAAGTGATTATAAAGGAATGGATTTTTCTCTCTTAACCTAATAGTATTTTTATATATGCTAGCCACTCTCTTTATATACTCTGTAGTATTTATAAGCTTAAATAATTAGCTTATAATTAGAACCTCTTATATAGCTCTACTTTAATAGAAATAGGATTCGTTTAAAGCCTAGCTAACCCTTATCTATTTACCTATGCTAAGCGTAGAATTAAGTTACTATTATATATTAATAATATTACTATAATTGCGAAAACAACTACTTAATTGGATTGGTTCTTTATAATAATTCGGAAACGTTTTAATACTAAAGATTTAAGAGGAATTTATAAGATCCTTAGCATCTGCATTATAAGGAACCGCTTTACTTAAGAACTTTAGTTAGACTAAGAATAGTATACTAAGAAGATCCTAGACCGAATAGGACTTTCCGCTTATGCTTCCAACTTTAAGCTAAAGCATACTCCAATCGAAGGAAAGTATAATAAGTTAAAGCCTATTAATAAAAATAAGTAGAGAGGAGATTTGAAGAAGTACTAATAGGATATTAAAGCAATTATATATACTATAGTATATATAAGACCAGATATTACCTTTATTATTAAGCAACTTAATTAGAATTTAAAGGATCTGATGATTTAATATAAAAATATAGTCAAGCGACTTAAAAGGTACCTTTGATTAATAATCATATAAAAGGTAAGATATGGATTAATAAAATATATAAGCGTAAAGCTTAAGGTATATACTAATTCTAATTAGGCAAATATAAAAGGTTAGAAAAGTATATTTAGAAGCGTAGTAATACTATATAGCAGACTTATATTATAAGGAAGTAGGAAGTAGAAATCAGTAGCTATCGCAAGTATTAAGGCCGAATATATATTAATATTATTAAATTGTAAGCAAAGATTATAAATCGCTTAAGTTTTAAAAGATATAAGTTTTACTAAATATATTAGATAAGATAAGAACTATATTAATCTTTAAGCAAATAATATAAAGGCGATTACACTTATAAAGAATCCATACTTATATAAGCGATCGAAATATATTAATATTACCTATTACTTTATCTGCGACCTTATTATAAAGAATAAGTTATCGATTACCTATATCCTAACCGATCGAATAGTAGTAGATGGATTTATAAAACTATTAAAGATAGTTATAAAGTTCAAAGTATTTAAAGATATACTAAGGTTATAAAAGATAGTAAGGGCTTAGTAAGCTTAAGGACGACTCCTAGGCCCGCCTTGCGAGTTAGGTCACGTGGTCTTATAAAGGAAAGTTTTTTTTTAAATCGACTCCTAGGCCTAGACCGCGAGTTAAGTCATATAGTCTTATAAAGGAACGCTTTTAGGAAATTTGACTCCTGGTCCTACCTTATAAGTAGGGTTAGTGATTTCAATAGAGGTTGCTATTAATTGATTGTTTTTAATTTAGAAAGATACTTAAGAGTTGGATTAGCGCAAAAGGATAGTTGTTATTTTCCTAACTATAGGTTAATTAAAGTAAGGTTTAAGTAAGGGTATTAAAATAGGTAATATAGCTATTACTTTAATATATTATCATATGACCCTACTGCTTAATCAGTAGGATATTGATATATATATAGCTATAGGGAAGAAAGGGGTAACCTTCCTTCCTTAACTCTTACTAATATATCGACCATCGACCTCTAAAAGCCTCCTTTACCTACTGCGCCGACTTACTTAAGCTCAATAGTTCTGGCAGTTAATCAAAGGCCTAGCGATTGAAAACGTTCTTGAATTCAGTGTATTAAGGCAAGAGCTTCTGGTCTATTAGCTTATTATTGCTTTTATACTTAGCTTATAGCGCCGAACTAAAGCCAAGGGAGCTAATTTCAGCCTACTTAACCGATTCTCGGCGATTGATTTCTCGGCGATTGATTTCTTAGTTTAGATTATGAATAGAGCTTACGAATGTAAACTCTTTAGGCGCCGGTTCTTAAGTTTATATAGTTTATCTTACTTTAGTTATAAAGCAGTAGTAAAGGGCGCCGATTACTAAGGCTAAGATTAGGCTGATTTAGTAAGCTGTCTTTAAAGGAGCGTTTCTCTTTATTAAAAGAGGGAGTAAGGGGTCTAGTACTTTTAGTAAGGCCTTTTTTATATAGTTCAGATCTCTTTTTAAGTCTTTAAAGAAACTGCTATCCTTAGATTTATAAGAGGCCACTTATAGGCTAGGACTAGGAATAGGATTCGAGTTAGCAGATTTTACTTATAGGCCGGGACTAGGAGTAGGATTCGAGTTTGCAGATTTTACTTATAGGCTAGGACTAGGAGTGGAATTCGAGGCGTTATTGCTTGCTAGCACTAAGAGCTAGGCTTAGGCTATTCTAAGGTCTTTGTCCTTAGCGTCTATTATAGCTGCTTGACAATCGATATCTTACTAGGCTATTAGGAGTTTTATTAGCTATAAGAGATCGATTAGTATACGTCGATTAAAGTAGAAGATAATAGGCATATCCTTAAGCTAGGAGATACTATTTTTCCCCTTTCTATAGGATTATTTAAAGTTATAGTACTCTAGGAACTTCCTGTCGATTAAAACGTCAGTTGCTCCTAAGCTTATAATTAAAAAAGGGAAGTTTATTTATCGCTTATTAATTATAAGAGTAAGTAAGACGGCGAATCGAATAGTTTCTCCTTTAAGGCTATTATAGCTAATAGGGGTAATCGGTTTAAGCAGTTTAATAAACTTTACCTTAAGTCTTTAAGAGAGCTAATATGCTAAAGACATTTTAATAATATTAAAAATATTAGCTCTACTATTAATATAAGTAACTATTTTAATAAATAATCTATTTTAAGCTAGTTTTATAAGAACTAAGAACTAGCAGCTACCTATTAATAAGTAAGAATTAAAATCTAAGTCTTTTTATAAATTGTAACCTATATTATAGTAAGAGTCTTTGCTATAGCTTAGTAGTTTCTTAATAGTAGGTCGTTTTCTATCTCAACTTTAGCTATTATAAACTCGCCCTACTTCTTTAGCTTAAGGCAGTCTATTGTATAATAACTAAAGGCTTTGCAATTATAGTAGAGACTAGACGACGGCTTCGGGCTAGCAGACCTTTTTTAATAAGTTGCTGGCAAGGGGGAATAAGTGCAAGGAGCTAAAGAGGTAGCTATAGTTATAGGTCTTTATAACTCCCTTTTTAATATACTAAGGACGCGGTCCTTTAAAGGGGAGAACGCAATAGTAAAAGCGACTTATTAAGTATTATAGGCTTCTTCTTACTTAATATTCTAAAGTAGTATAATCATTATTTATTTTATACTTCTTTACTTAAAGGTCGTTCTTTAAAGCTAAAGAGACCTTTTTATAAATGTTATCGAACTAGCGAAATTAATCGATCTTATTAGCTATAGTAAGGGTAACGAACTTAGATCGGAACTTATTATATAATATTAAACCTATAGTTAGCCTATTATATTTAAGCTTAGTAGACTAAATATAGTTATAATTAAAGAACCTTTAATTTAAGACCCTAAGGATATTAGTAGCGTATATAAACTTATTAGTAAAGATAGAATCTATATATTATAGGATTAGGTTTTAAGCTTTACCTATTATATACTTAAAATAAGCAGTGATCTAGTCCTTTCTTAAAGTGAAGTTACTTAAGTACTTTTAAATGAATACCTTTATAACTATCTTATAAGCGTTATAAGTGATTTCGCCTTAGTAGTTGTTAAAATGGGTTTAAGAGTACTTAATTTAATAGGGATTAATAGCTAAGACTAAAGGTCGGATAATTAAGAGGTAGTAGTCTAAGGAAGGCAGCAAGTCGGCGGTAAGGGACCGAGTGTTCTAAGGGCTAGTACTTAAGGAAGAAGGGGCGATAGTATTATTTTAAAGAGCGGCGGCTATAGCAGCGCTAACGAGGTTTGCGATTTTAGCTTATTAGATAGCTGAAAAGAGAGGGGCTAATATAGTAAGGGTAAACGTCGTTAGGGAGAGTATATCTTCTTCTTTAACTTTAATTAATAGTAATAGGGTATTTTAAGAATCCACTTATAAGCTAGGCCTAAGAGTAGAATCTATACTAGGGGAGGTTTCTTCTTAAGTAAGCTTAAGAGGGGGAATATCTCTAGGACTAGGGTTGGCAGTAAGGCCTATAGAACTGGAACTGGTGGTAATAAGGCCTATAGAACTAGTAGCAGTAAGGCCTAGTAGTAGAGGTACGGTTAACCTTTTACTTCTCTTAAGTGGCATAAGATTAGAGGTCATAAGTACTAACTCTTTCTATATTATCTAGTTTAATCTAAAGGGACTTAATGCTAAATAGTGACCTATTTAAAAGGGGGAAGATTAGTATAAGTAAAGCTATATATATTCTTAAAGCCTTTTAGTAGAGTATATATTAAGGTATTATAGGTTTATAGATCTTAAGAAAGAAGGTTTTACTTTAGGATTATATCTCTTTACTAATTAGGAGTTGCAATAAGGTTATTTAAAGGTATAGTGCAAATCTAGAGAAGTAGGGTCCGGGTATCTAAAGCTTATTACTCTATTAAAGTTGACCTAATCTCTAATGGTATAGTATAACCTACTAAGGCTAACTAAGTCTTTATATATATATATAGGTATAGGTCCCTTAGTTTATACCTAAGTATAAGAAGGAAGGAGTGAGGAGCTTCGAAGAGTATAGGAGCTTCGAAGAGTATAAGGAAGAGTCGACGAGTATAGGTCGACGGGGAGTATAGAGAAGGTCGACGACTTATTCGCAAGGAGGGGTTTCTCAAGGAGTCGAGTTATATTCGAGGGTTTCGAAGGAAGGAGTGAGGAGCTTTGAAGAGTTGTCGACGAGTATAAGGGGAGTTGTCGATAAGTGGTATAAAGTATTCGCAAGGGAGGGAGAGAGTTAAGAAGAGAAAAGTTATTATACTACTTTAGGCAGTAGCCTATGCTAGTGAAGCGAGGGTATAGTGAATAAATTTTTTTTGAATTGAAATTGAAGGTGAATTTCCGTTTGCAAAATGGAGTAGGTAAGGGGTTGAAAAAATGAGCTGATTTTATATTCGAAGGTTGTTTAGCTTCCTTTGAAAACTAGATTAGTGAGATTTAGGCGCTATATACGAGTTGCTTAGGGCAGTTTATAGTAGAAGTGTTAAGATCGAGAGATCGAGTTACTTAAGGCAGTTCGAAGTGATAATTCTAAAGGAGGTAGATATTAAGCTTCTTAATAGAGGTTGAGTGATCTTTTCTTATATTACAACTTGCTCTAGAGCGTATAATAGGGCGAGAATCGAACGCTAACTGTATTACCTTAAGAGGTACGCTATATAATAGAGAAGAAAAGATAAAGAAGAGAGAGTCTCTAGTAGAGCTCCTCCAGAATAAGTACAGGTGCTTTACTAGCATGCATATGATCCAGCCACCTTGCTACCTTAGCGTGCACCTGACTTCGATACTTCGATACGATATATGATATAACTGTGCACGTGATGCGGCCGTAACAACTGCTATATATTCTCAAAAGCCGCTTCTAATATACTACCGCCCTATCGCCCTTACGATTATAAAATCGAGCTTATAGCCGAAGGTGCTTAAAAGGCCCTTTGATACTTCCCCTTATATAAGATATCTATACTTAAGCTCGAAATAGTAAAGGTATACCTTATTAATAACTTAAATAAGGGATTTATTAAGGCCTCCTTTGCCTCCTACGCTACGCTGGTACTATTTGTAAAAAAGGCCGATAGCTCCCTTTGCTTCTATATTGACTACTATATGCTTAATAACCTTACTTATAAAGATCGATACTCCTTACCCTTAATCGATAAGACCTTAGCTCAATTAGCTAGCGCTTAGATTTTTATAAAACTTGATATACAGCAGGCCTTCTACCAGATCCGAATGGACCCTGACTCTAAGGAGCTTACTACCTTTAGAACTTAGTATAGCATATATAAGTGTAAGGTGCTCCCTTTTAGCCTTACTAATAGCCCTGCTACTTATTAGAGGTATATAAACGATATCCTTTTTAATTACTTTAATGATTTTTATATAGCCTACTTAAATGATATCCTTATTTACTTTACCAATCGACTCGATTATGAATCGCATATAAAATGGGTTCTTTAGCGATTATCGGATATAGGACTATAGGCCGATTTAAAGAAGTGTGAGTTTAATATTATAAAGACTAAGTACCTTAGCTTTATTATTACTACTAAAGGCGTTTAGGTAGACCCTAATAAGGTAATAGTAATAGAGAATTAGACCTACCCCTTTACTATAAAGGGTATTTAGTCATTCTTTAGTTTTTACAACTTCTATTATCGTTTTATTTAAGACTATAGTCTTATTACCGCCTCTTTAGTGCACCTTACTAAGAATAACATTCCCTTCTAATTCACCTTTAAATGCAAGCAGAGCTTCCTTTAGCTGCGAGAAGCTCTTATATATACCCTAATCCTTTAGTACTATAGGCAAGACCTCTCTTATATACTAGAAATCGATGCCTCTAATAGTATAGTCACTTTTATATTATTATAGTAATATAGGTCCGAATAATATCCAATTGCCTATTATAGTAAGACTATAGCACTAGCTAAGCTGAACTATACTATATATAATAAGGAGATGCTAGCTATTATTCGATCATTTGGCCATTTTAAAGCCGAGCTTATAAGAGCACCCTACCGAATCGTAGTATATATAGACTATAAAGCACTTAAGTACTTTATAACTATTAAAAACTTTAGTTCTTAATAGGCTTAATAGGCCGAGCTTCTCTTTAAATATGACTTTACGATTACCTACCGACCCAGCTTTAAAAACCCTTTTGCTAATGCCTTAACTCGCTACGTCAATAAGTTAAAGGATCAGAATATAATAAAACGCAATAACTGCCTTATAACGTTATTGCGCTAAGATTAGATTGACCTTTAAATCCTCTTTAAATAGCTTTATAAATAGACTATGGCTAAGAACCTAGTCTTTATCAAAGAAGTTTCGGCCTTCTCCTTTGCTTTCTATATTATTAACTAAGTACTAGCTGCTAACTGATAATATAAGCCTTATTAGGTCTATCGCCAGGTAGTCCTTTAGAATAGGTCTAATATAGCCTTAACTAAGACTTCCCCTTAAATAATAGAAGGAGATTTGCTTCTCTTTTAAAGTAAGCTAATAGTACTTAATATAGACTACCTTTATATATTACTTATATAAGAGGTTTATAATCAAATTGCTACTACGCATTTAAGCGCGCGCAAAACCTACCAGCTTCTCTCCTTATAGTACTACTGGCCGAATCTACGCCGATATATCTCCTAGTACTATAAGAACTACTATACCTATAGACGAAGCAAAGTCCTTTATAATAAGAAACCTAGTCTACTCTAACCCTTCTTAGTATTAAGCCGACCTTAGGAGTATATAACTATAGATTATATAAGTTTTAATAAAGATAAGTATAGCTATAATAACGTTTTTATAATTATTAATCGGTTTAATAAGCAGGCGATATTAATACCCTATTAAAAGGCTACTAATTTATATTAATTAGCCTAACTCTATATATATTATATATATTGCTACTTTAGTCCCCTATTAACAATTACCTTAGATTAGGGCCCTTAATTCATCTTAAGCTTCTAGAAAGCTTTTACTTCTATTTTAAGTATAAAACTGACCCTCGGCTCAGCCTACTACCCTTAAACCGACGGCCAAACCGAGAACTATAATTAGTACCTTATATAACGCCTCCGCCCCTTTATTAGCTACTATTAAGATAATTAGAGCGAATTCTTACCTATAATGGATTTCGCCTAGCTAACTCTCTCTTATAACTCCCTTGGTAGCTTATTGCTATTCGAGGTAGTGCATAGGTACGCTTCGCGTACCAATTGGGACTAGAAGCTTAATATACCTAATTCAGAGTCCCCTTTTTAGAAACTCAATCGATAAGACGCCCTTAAGTACTCTATAAAATATTATAGAGCTTAGACCCTTGCTAAATCTTATATCCTTAAGGCCTAGGAACGTATGCGAAACGCTATTAATACCTCTTACTGCCCTACTACTTTCAAAGTCGGCGATCAGGTATACTTAGATATGCGTCCCTACTTTATAGATAGGCCTTTTAAGAAGCTTAGCTACCCTAGAGCTGGCCTATTTAAGATAGTAGAGAAAGTATTTAATTTATATCGATTAAAGCTACCTGACTTTATAAAGGTATATAATATCTTCTACTTAAGTCGCCTCTAAAAGGACTCTAGTACCCCTTTAGATAGTCAAGTGAATGCACCTCCTTTTACTATTAATATTATAAGAGAATAAGAATACGAAGTAGAAAACCTACTTGCTATTCGAAAGTATTTTAATATACTTACATACTATGCTTCTTAAGTAGGCCGCGATATAGATTTAGAGTAGTACCTAGCCTTAAATTTCATATATGCGCTATTTAAACTTTGTGATTTTCACTTAGAGAATCTAGACCTCCTTAGGCCTTTCGAAAGGCCTCCTGATTAGATCTAGGCCTATACTAATAGTATAGATAATTATAATAAGTTAGATAGTAATAAACCTATAGTTGAACGCTTAAGGACAAGCTTTTTTCAAAAGGGAGGGTGATATAATAGATTGTCACTATATATAGAATAACCCCCGGTTCGGCCCCGATAGGAACCCGGTTCGGCTACGGCTTAGCGCAATCTCAGTATAGGCTATAAATTAGGTTATCCCCTGATCGGCCCCAGTTAGCATTCGGTTCGGCTCCCCTTAAGCGGGTGACCCTCTTTTCTTTATATATATATACTATGCCCTTCTACTCCTTTAGGGCTTTGTAATTATTAATTCTAAGTCATTACTAAGACGTTCTATTAGCATTGCTATATGACTCGTATATATACCGGTGCTAAGCAGAGGTTATACTCCCAGTCGTCACACTTATTATTGCCTTATAATGCGGCATTTGCCAATTCAAAGCGTCCTTTAAGGTCTTACTTAATAGTTTAAAAGAAGTCGATCTTCTTATAAATCTTAAAGTTAGGTTAAATAAGAAGAGACTATTTCGCAAAAGTAAACTTAAAAGGAAGGCTATTAAGTAGGAAATTAAAAAGCTAAGTTTCCTTAAAAGTCATAATTATCCTAGGATCTGCGGCTCTTACTTTCCTCCTCACTTTACATAATATAGATTAAGTAGAGTTTATATTTATATTTATATTCTTATTATTTTTATCTTTTTATATTAAAATAAAGTGATCTACTATAGTAGATACTAACTATTAAGGGCAGTTATTTAAAAGTATTTTACCTTTAAAGTATCTTATCTTATTTTCGCATTATTATAAATTTAAATTAAATCTTAATCTTTATCACTTAAACCTTTATTAATCTTAAGCTTACATTTAGCTAAGGCCAGCTTATACTCCTTCTACTTTTCTATATTTAAAATCTACTTTTAAAAACCTTAGTTATTATCTATTAAAGCTCTTAGGCTAAGCTTATTCAATATATCCAAAAGGTCCTTAGCAGTTATATTAGCTATTAAAGTAGAAGTAGACGAATTAGTAGAGGGAGTATAAAGGGCTATTCTCGCATATTTAATAAATGTCTTTTAAATCGCTATTTCAATGCCTTTGCTCTTAAAGTAAAGCTTTAAATCGTCGAACTATTATTGCTAGTTCTTTTAAGAGAGTTAGAGGTCTTTAAGCTTAGTATTTCGATTAGAATCGGAAGCTATTGCCGTTTTTCGAAGAGAATTATATTAAAATCAAATAAATTAAATAGTTAAAGGCACTCTTCCTATCGAAAAGTCGAAATGATTAAATAGAAGGTATTATAAAAGCATTAAATAGGGAGGAAGTCCTCTTATTAAAAAGGGTTTTTAGGCTATAACGCAGGGAATTACACCTCTTACGAAATACAGTAGAGCAAGGAATCACACCTTTTATAATACTAAGGGTTATAAAGCAAGGAATCATACCTCTTATAATATAAGTTGGCCAAATAGGGAATCATACCTCTTATTCGCCAATTGCTCGCCTCTTATTACAAATCTCGTTCAACTTCTTATTAATAGTTATAGCGCAAGTGCTTTCTAAAGGAAGTTAATAATCAGTTATTAGTCTAGCTAAGGCTTATAACCTATTAAGCTTAAGTAAGTCGGCGCAATAGGTAAAGGAGGCTTCTAAAGGTCGATAGTTGATATATTAGTAAGAATTAGGGAAGGAAGGTTACCCCTTTCTTCCCTATAGCTATATATGTATCAACATCCTACTAATTAAGCAGTAGGGTCATATAATAATACATCAGAGTAATGGCTATATCACCTATCTCAATATATTTTTATAAGAAAGCTTTAACTACTCCTTTATTTTTAAGACTTCTATTAATAGTTAATTTATTAAAAAGTCTATAGCAATAGACTACGTCTTTTTAAAGGAACTTCGCAATTGCTTCAAAGTTAGCTGATCTTAAAGGTCTTCCTTTAAATTACCTTAATAGGTCTTTCTTTATTGAAATAAAATATATTATCCTATTTTCGGTTATTAGTACTTGCGTAATATTAAGACTGATTTTATAAAAGAGGCCTACTGGCTAGGTTAGGAATAAGGGATTCTCTTTATAATTAGATTTGCGTTTTTAATAAGGAGCATAGCTTTTAATAAAGGCTTTGCAGTCCTTAAAAGCACCTTTTTAAAAGACTTTTCTTAATATTTAATAGTATATAGACTTAGCTCCTTAATAGCCTATTTCTTTATAAATATCTTAGATCGCCTTAGCTTATAATTTTTCGTTATCTAAGCAGAGTTATATAAGAAATAAGTTATCGCTCCTTTTAAATAATCGTCTTCCTTATATTAGATAAATCAGAGCTTTAGCTTTAAATTTCTGAAAATCTTTAAGAGCAATTATCTTTAGTTATTTAATATAAGAGGGAGCAGGAATAACACCTGAGAATAGGCCTAAGGGAAGACCAAAGATAAAGAGGGAGGAAGCACCACAAGCGGGCTCTTTAAAGATAAGAACTAGGACAATTCACTAGTTAAGGGTAGAATAGGTAGTTAGTATTACGCGCTATCTCTAAGTATAATAGTAGTCCTATTTATACCCCTTTCTTAATCCTTATCCAACTATATAACCTATATCATAAGATCCTCTACTTCTAGGTCTTTATATATGCCTTAACTAACTTAAGTAGCGGCCCCTGCTACTATTAGCAAAGAATATAAGACTCTTGCAAGTCGAGAATACTAATCCCTATTTGTAAAAATAATAAGTGCAAGTAAGGTTAGTACCTAAAGTCGTAAAGGTAAGGAGAGGAGAGAGGGGTTTTTTTTTTTTTTTTTTTAACTCGCAGGTTAGGCCTGCGAGTGGATTTTAAAGAAATATATAAAAGGAGAGAGGGAAAGGGGGAGGTATAGTAGTAAATGAATAAAAATGATAAAAACTCCTTTTCCTCCTTTAGTAATGCGACTCTTAGGCTAGGCCTGCGAGTCAAAAGCTCAAAGTTATTAAAGCTATTAAATCGCAATTTCAAAGAAAATTCGAAGACAATTTCAAGTAATCCTAAGCATATATGCCTTAATTAACTTAAGAGGCGACCTTGCTAAAGAAAATCAGACTTTATATAAAATTAGACTAATAATTTAGGAATTTCTTTAATATAGCTATATACAACTATTAAGCCTTTCTAAAGTAGTAACTTGCTTATTTAACCTAAGGGAAGCTGGATTTAAGTATTTAGAATTCGCATACTAGTTTTTGCCTTTTAAAGCCTATCGATTACCAAACTAAAGGGCGCAATAAGTTTCCTAAAGAAGGCCTTCGATTAAGGTTTCTAAATATTAAATGCAGAGTTTAGAAAACTAGGCTTCGAGTTCCTTGATTTTTAAAGCAGATTTTACTCCTAGGCTAAGACCGCAAGTAAAAGGAATCACTATTAGATTTCTCTTTACCTCTTTAGTAACCTCTAAAGCCTTCGAATATTCTTATACTAGGCTTTTAAAATCTTTAATAAAAGAGGAGATAGGCTCTTTCTCCTTTTCTATTACCTTAATAGTCCTTTCGCTAAGGTCTGATTTTAAGGCAAAGGTTAAGAAGTCTTTAAATTAAGCGTATATTATAGAATTACGCTTATTAATTCTAAAATGCTTGATAATCCTATTTCAAAGGCTAGTAGGTAATCTAAGTAAGAAAAGGCGTCCTCTTTCAACTTCACTAAGAATCTTTTAATCAATTAAGGTATTTAATACTTAAGTAAAGGTCTAATAGTAGTTTTTAAGTTCCTTAAGAGTGCGAGTAATAAGAATAAACTCCTTTAGAAAGGCCAGAGTATCGCAAATCTACTATCTATCAAATTCTCGAAATTCAGATTTAAAAGCCTTAGCAAGGAGTTCCTAGGATTTGCGAAGCTTCCACTTAAATAGAGATTTAATAATATCTTTGCTAGTTTGATCATAATAGTAGGAAAGTCGATTGATTATCTTATTATATTTAATACTAAAATTATAATAAGTCTCCTTATATTATTTAAGGAAATTAGTAATATTAGCTTTAGTAAAATAAGAAGCGCTAGGAGAACTAAGAAGGGGAAAATGATTAGTAATAGCTTTAAAAGCGGCTATTATCACTTTATTTGTTTTAATAAAAGAGGAGCTAGGTCGAATATAAGACCTAAGGTATTCTAAAGAGTTTTTAGAATCTGAGTCAATCTTAGAGTAACTAGGATAGGCTGAAAAAGATTTAGGTAAAGGATTAAAAGGAGGTTTAAAATTGATATTTTTAATATTCTTAAGTATTAATATTGAAAAAGTAGGTATAGTTATCAAAGGGGAAAGTAAAGAACTCGAGTTATATAAAATTGCATTTTTATATTCCTACTCGCAGGCCCAGCCTAAGAGTGAAAATCCGGCTTCTATAGAAAGTCTATTTATACTTTGCTAAGACTTCTTTAGTAAGTATAAAGTAGCAAGTAAGGGTACTGCAATTATTAGCAATAAGAAAAGGTTTATTAAGTCAAAGACTCATTTCTAAGATAAAGTTTTTAAAAAAGATTTATCTTAGCTTTTAAGACAATTCCTATTAGTTCTTAAAATCAGTATATCCTAGGGGTTGTTTCTAAAGCAAAGAATAGAGTTCTATTAAGTAGAGGCAGCTAAAGTATCCGATTTAGCTTTTTAAGAAAACTAAAGAGATACTCCTAATTAGAGCTTTCGTTTAGTATTATATAAATACTCGAAACTGCTATTATTTAAAGTAGCTATAATAGCTAATTAAACTTCTTTATATTAAAGAGGCTGGAAACCCGACTATGACGGCACAAGCATAATACAGCGCAGCGCAATATAAGGGGCCCGATTCATCCTTAGAATATTCAATTAAGGAGGGAAGCTCTAAGGTACGAGGAATCTACGGTATATATATGTATGTACTAAGCGAGGACGCTAGTCTTAGCGCACGCCCAATCAGGTGATCGAAGCACGTGATCCCTAATCAGGTGACAACCGTCACACCGACAATCGTACTAATAAGCTAACAATTCAAGCTTTTTAGATTAGAGGTAGGAAAGGCGGAATAGGGGCCGAAATAGGAAAATCTAAGGTTATTAATAGTAAAGAGTGGCAATTGATAGTTCTAAATAACTAAGTGATTGCAAAGTCGATAATAGAGGAATAACAACCGATAGTCACAAATAACTGAATGATTATTGTTTTAAAAGGGGTTTTTAAAGGGTTGATCTCTTATCTGCGAACTAAGAGAATTAAGAGGAGAAGTCGTATAAAGACGAAATCTCAAAGGAATCGTCCCTGCGTAGGTCACTAATATAAGAGGGAGCAGGAATAACACCTAAGAATAGGCCTAAGGGAAGACTAAAGACAAAGAGGGAGGAAGCACTATAAGCGGGCTCTTTAAAGATAAGAACTAAGACAATTTACTAGTTAGGGGTAGAATAGGTAGTTAGCATTGCGCGCTATCTTTAAGTATAATAGTAGTCCTATTTATACCCCTTTCTTAGTCCTTATCCAACCATATGACCTATGTCACGAGATCCTCCACTTCTAGGTCTTTATATTAAGCGTAATTAAAAATTTCGCAATTTCTTTAAAGTTACTTAAGTAGTTAAGTGATAAAATTCTCTTATTTGACTCGCGGACTAGGCTTGCGAATTGAGTTCCTTTAAGGCAATATATCGAAAGATAACCAACTTCGTTTTCTATCTACTTATTAATATCTATTTTACCCTCTTTAATCAAATCAAAGGAGTAAGGACGAGTTCTTTTTAAAAGGCTATTTGCAATAGTATTTTTCATTCTTAGAATATATTTGACTTTAAAGTCTATTAGTCTTATTTAAGCAATCCATTTTATTAGTAAAGCTTTTAATAGGTCGCTTGCAGCTCTATTTAATTATTCTATTAGTACTTTAGCATTAGTTTCAAAGATAAAGTAAGTACTATAAAAGTCGCTTCTTATCTTTTTCATTGCCTTTAAAGCACTTTTGCATTCCTATTTAATAGTATTATACTTTATCTTTACTTAATTCTAAAGACTACGTTTAAAGCGAGCTAAATATCTTTTCTATTAGCTATTAGCTTATTAAAGGACGGTATCCTATTCGATTAAGCTTATATTAACTATTAGTATAATTAGCCTAGCGTTAGCTTTATAGTCTATTTTAATTAGATATAGCGCTTTAAGTAACGCTTGCTTTAATTGTTTTATAACCTTTATTTAAGGTTCCTCCTATTAAAACTTAGCCCCTTTCTAAAATAAGGCGTATATAGGTACTGCCTTTTTAGCGAAATCCTTAATTTAAATGCGATAATATACTATAATGCTAATAAACGCGCGAGCTTTTACTACGTTATTATACCTCTTCTATTCGTCGATTTTAAGCACTTTAGCCCTCTAAGGACTTCGGCCATTAGAATTAGTAATAAAACCAACAATTTCCATTAATAGAAGATAGTATTATAACCTCGGACTAACCGTTGCTCTTGCCCTTTCGAATTATATAAGCACCTAGTCTAAGTTCTAAATATATTTTATTATAAATCATTATATGCTAAGGAGAACTTCTTTATAATTATAAAATAATCTTAATCCTTTGACTCTTATATTATTTATATAAAGGAGCGCAATATTAGGTATACAATCTACTAGTATCTTATAAATTACTTAAACAAATTAAGCGATTGAATTTATAGCCCCTTAAGGTAATCTAGTCATCTAAAGTAGCCTAAGAGGAGTTTAAATTACTATTATATCTCTTAATTTAATATTAAGAATATATTAGTTATATTTAAAGAAGAAGTCAATAAGAGAGCTATAAGTTAATCCTACGAATTCATTTAAAAACTTATCTGTATTTAAAAGAACGTTAGCGTCCTTAATAGTAACTCAATTCATCTCTACTACTACTATTATTAATTTATAAGTTCCCTTTTCTTTTTTAGCAATTAGGAACCATTTGTTTCTATAAGAGCTATTATAAAATTCGAGAATACCTTGCTTCAATCTATCCTTTAATATTTTAATTACCTTTTTTTAAAAAGCTTTAGGAACTTTGAATGTTTTCTCTTACTAGGCTTTATAGGATATTATCTTAATCTTAATATAAGGCGTGACTTCTTCTCAAATCTAGCTAAGTTCAGTCTAGTTAAAAGCCAAGGCGTCCTCTCGATTTATTAAGGTTTTATAAAGTAGTTCGCATTCTTACTTTATTAAGTTATCTTTAATTTTTGTTAAGATGGGTGATACAGCCATCACTCCGATATATTATCATATGACCCTACTGCTTAGTCAGTAGGATATTGACACGTATATAGCTGTAGGGAAGAAAAGGGTAACCTTCCTTCCCTTACTCTTACTAATATATCGACCATCGACCTCTAGAAGTTTCCCTTACCTACTGCGCCGACTCACTTAAGCTCAATAATTTTTAATATATTAAAACGTTCTTTTATTAGCCGATATCCGATAGGTTTATTAGAAAATCAACCTATAATAAACTTATTGAATTTGCCACTTAGCTTTAAAGGTCGAAGCTTCTTATCTTATTTAAACCAATTATCCAGTCCTTTAAGCTTTAAGCTATTAGAAACTCCTTAATCTATAAGTTGTACTTTCTCTACTTTATTTTTATATATAGTTCGAATTTTATCTAATACTATATTTTTCTATATTGAGCTTAAGTGAGTCGGCGCAGTAGGTAAAGAAGGCTTTTAAAGGTCGATAGTCGATATATTAATAAGAGTTAGGGAAGGAAGGTTACCCCTTTCTTCCCTATAGCTATATATGTATTAATATCCTACTAACTAAGTAGTAGGATCATATAATAATATATTAAAGTAATAGCTGCATTACCTATCTTAATACCTCTACTTAGACCTTACTCTAATTAACCTATAGTCAGGAAAACAACAACTATCCTTTTACGCTAATCTAACTCTTAAGTATCTCTTTAAATTAAAAATAATCAATTAATAGCAGCCTCTATTAAAATTACCAACCCTACTTATAGGGTAGGACTAAGAGTCAAATTTCCCAAAAGATATTCCTTTATAAGACTATATGACTTGACTCGCGGTCCGGGCCTAAGAGTCGATTTAAAAAAAACTTTTCCTCTATAAGACTATATGACCTAACTCGCAAGGCGGGCCTAGGAGTCGTTCTTAAGCCTATTAAGCCCCTACTATCTTCTGCAACCTTAGCATATCTTTAAATGCTTTAAACTTTATAACTGTCTTTAGTAGCTTTATAAATCCATTTGCTACTATTCGATCGGTTAAGATATAGGTAATTAATAACTTATTCTTTGCAATAAGGTTGTAGATAAAGTAGTAAGTAATATTAATATATTTCGATCGCTTATATAAGTATAGATTCTTTATAAGTGCAATCGCTTTTATATTATCTACTTAAAGATTAATATAGTTCTTATCTTATTTAATATACTTAGCGAAACCTATATCTTTTAAAACTTAGGCGATCTATAATCCTTACTTACAATTTAATAATATTAATATATATTCGGCCTTAATGCTTATAGTAGCTACTAATTTCTACTTCCTACTTCCTTATAATATAGGTCTGCTATATAGTACTATTACGCTTTTAAATATACTTTTCCGACCTTTTATATTTGCCTAGTTAGAATTAGTATATACCTTAAGCTTTACGCTTATATATTTCGTTAGTTTATATCTTACCTTTTATATGATTATTAATCGAAGGTACTTTTTAAGTCGCTTAACTGCATTCTTATATCGAATTGTCAAATCCTTTAAGTTCTAACTAAATTGCCTAATAATAAAGGCAATATCTAGTCTTATATATACTATAGTATATATAATTGCTTTAATATCCTATTAGTACTTCTTTAAATCTCCTTTCTACTTATTTTCATTAGTAGGCTTTAATTTATTATACTTTCCTTTAATTAGAGTATACTTTAGCTTAAAGTTGGGAGTATAAGCAAAGAGTCCTATTTAGTCTAGGATCTTCTTAATATACTATTCTTAGTTTAACCAGAGTTCTTAAGTAGAGCAATTCCTTATAATGCAGATGCTAAGGATCTTATGAATTCCCCTTAGATCCTTAGTATTAAAACGTTTCTAAATCGTTATAAAGAACCAATTTAATTAAGTAGTTATTTTCGCAGCTATAGTAATATCGTTAATATATAGTAGCAACTTGATTCTACGCTTAGCATAAGTAAATAGACAAGGGTTAGCTAGGCTTTAAATAAATCCTATTTCTACTAAAGTAGAGCTATATAAGAAGTTCTAATTATAAGCTGATTATTTAAGCCTATAGATACTGCGAAGTATATAAAGAGAGTGGCTAGCGTATATAAGAATACTATTAGGTTAAGAGAGAAAAATCCATTCCTTTATAGTCGCTTTAGTAAATGCATTTTTAATATTATACTATTTGCATTTAAGGTCCTTAGCGGCTACTATTGCTATAAATATGCAAAGGGTATCTATGCGAACTATCGGCGCAAATATATCGAAATAGTCTTCTCTATACTATTAGAAGAAGCCCTTAGCTATAAGCCTTACCTTATAACGTTCTAGGGTCCTATCTGCATATATCTTAATTATAAAGACCTACTTTATTAAAACTAGGTTCATATCCTTTAGTATTAGTTCCTCTATCTATATACCATTTGTAATAAGAGAGCTTATCTCCTTTTAAATTGCCTTATTCTATACTACTCTATTCTTTAGGTTATTAATAGCTTTATCGTATATCTTTAAAAGAGAGATTTTCATTATCCCCTTAGCGGCTAGGAATACATTATCTTTATTAAAGCTCTATTAAAGTTCAAGCTTGTAGATCTTATATGCTATTATAGCCTAAATACGCTTAGACTTACGTTTATTTAAAGTATCTTCTAGTTCTAAGTCTTTATTCCTTTTCAAAGGCGTAGATTCGGCTATAGGTTCTATAGACTTATTATCTAAGGAATCGCTTTCTAATAGTAGAGGCTTATCGTTACTTATACCTATTTTAGGAATATCCTTTACTATAAGTACTTTAACTAAAGGGATAATAATATTAAAGTTGTTCTATACTTTAGGTAGTTTGCAGATAATAGGAATAGTCTATTCGGCCTTTAGGCGACTAATAGGTCGTTGATCAGCAGGTACGCTTAATATGCTTAAGCTAAAAGAGAGAGGTTATTAGTTCGGCTTAATAGTATTACTATTAAGTGGTATACCTTGCGAATCTCTAGGTATATAAAGCTTTAAAGATAGCTCCTTCCTATTTCGAGATTTATTAAACTTAACTATTAAGGATATGATTACTCGCTTTAGATCTAGTATATATACTATCTATTGCTTTATTATTTGTTTAATATACTTAATAAATATATACTCTTTACCTTAGTCTATTAGCTTCTTGCTTTTTATATCTATAGGCTAGGACTTTAGGCTAATATAGGAATAGCAGACGCTTTTAAAGACGCAAATATAATTTAGGCTTAGTTTCTATCTAAAATATGCCTTATATAATAATATTCAAGTGCTATTAACTATTAGTCTACTACTTATTCTATTTTACAAGTATATATCTGCTTTAATCGCAAGGTCTTAGAATTCTAATAGTAGGTCAGTATCTTATAATAAAGTATAATAGTTAATCTTTACTTATTAGATGCTTCGCTTAGCGATGCTATTTTAATAAGAACCTTTATATATTATAATTAGTTTATAATAAACTCTTTATTTTACTTATTTATTAAGCTTTACTTTAATCTCTAATGTATTATTAGACTTAATAGCTATTAGCTTTAACTAGGTTTAGCATTCTTCTATTACTTTTTAAGTTTCTAGCTTTTCTATAAGCTTAGATTTAGTCCTAGCGCAAATAGTCTATATCTGCTAAGTAGAGTTATCTACTATTTAAGAAAACTAATTATTTCCTTTAATTAAGGTTATAAATAGTTTAATAGTATTAATAGATATTAGTATTAGTATTAAATCTTTTTATAGATTAAGCTTAATTTACATTTGATTTTAAAGTTTTATTAGCTTATAAATTTAATATATTAAGCGATTCTTTAATACTTAGATCTTCTATTTTAAAGTTAAGACCTTATATAGGCCTTTTAATTTCTTTAGCCTTAGATATACAAATCTTCTATATATTAGCTAATACCTTAATAGGCTTTCGACTTTTAATAGCTTTAATAGCCTATTATTAATTGATACTTTATTATTAATAGCTAGAAAGGACTAGTAATAGTAGTTTAAGGTTTTGCTATTTTCCAATTATAAGCCTAGCTTAGGAGTCGTTTTTAATAAAACTGTAAGATCTACTTATAATCTTAGCTTAAGAGTCGATTTCCTAGAAATAGCAAGATCTACTCGCAGTCTTAACTTAAGAGTTATCTTTAATAAATTCGCGAATTTCACTCGCAGTCTTAGCCTAAGAGTTATTTCTGCGAATTTCACTTATAATCCTAGCTTAAGAGTTATTATTAGCGAATTTGCAAAATCCACTTGCAATCCTAGCTTAAGAGTCATTTCTATTAAATTCACTTATAATCCTAGCTTAAGAGTCATCTTTAAGGATACTTTATAATCTACTTATAATCTTAGCTTAAAAGTCATTTTTATAAATTTTACTTATAATCCTAACTTAAGAGTCTATCTATTCTCCTTATCCTTGCTTAATTATATTAAGGTAAAGAGTATACTTTCCTTAAAGGAATCCATTTATAAGTCTAGCCTAAGAGTCAATTTCTATAATATCACCTTTGAGATAATATAAAGTCTATCTTTAATTTTAGCCTTAAAGATCACTTTATAATTATTATTTATAAATTATATAAATTAATTATTAAAAACTCTTATATAATTCAACTTTGTATAGATCTTATAGTTAAATAAAAGATTAATGCTTAAGCTAGGTATAAAGAGAACATTTTATAAAAGGAAAGAAACGCTAGCAATATTCATCTCTATTATACCTATCGAGTCTATATATAACCTTCTACCGCCAACTTTAATAAAGCGCCTTTTTATTTTAGTAAGCAGGCCTTTAAATAGGTAGGGTTTATTAGTTATATATGCTATACAACTAGTATCACTATATCAGTCGGATTCAAGGATCTTACGAAGATCGGCTTTTAAAATGTAAGCATCTTTATTATAATTATTATTTGAATTATTAAAAGTAGATCTAAATTCAAATAACCTACTATTATTATTAAAGGTATCTTTTAAAGTTTTAGCTAAATAGCCTTTTCCTTTGCCTTTGCCTTTCCTTAATAGTTGCAGCCTTCGGTAGGATAAGGGCAGTTTGCTTCTTGACTTTTGCTTTGATTGCTTTTTAATATTAAAGCTAGCAACTATATCGATCAGTTGCCTTTTAACTTTATAATTAGTAATATTATAAGCACTATTATAAAAGTAGTATCTTTAATAAGCTTAAGGGCTTGTCCTACGCTCCTTCCTCTTCTTAAGCTTATTATTGCCCTATAATGCAGCATTTGCCGATTCAAAGCGTCCTTTAAGGTTTTACTTAATAGTTTAAAGGAAGTCGATCTTCTTATAGATCTTAAGGTTAGGTTAGATAAGAAGAGATTATTTTACAATAGCAAACTTAAGAGGGAGGCTATTAAGTAGGAAACTAAAAAGCTAAGTTTCCTTAAAAGTTATAGCTATCCTAAGATCTACGGCTCTTACTCTCCTCTTTACTTTATATAGTATAAGTTAAGTAGAATTTATATTTATATCTATATCCTTACTATCTTTATCTTTTCTATACTAAAATAAAGTGATCTACTATAGTAGATACTAAGTGTTAAGGGTAGTTATTTAAAAGTATTTTACCTTTAAAGTATCCTATCTTATCTTTATATTATTATAAACTTAAATAAAATCTCGATCTTTATCGCTTAAACCTCTATTAATCTTAAGCTTGCATTTAGCTAAGGCTAGCTTATACTCCTTTTCCTTTTCTATATTTAAAATCTGCCTTTAGGATTCTTAGTTATTATCTATTAAAGCTCTTAGGCTAAGCTTATTTAATATATCTAGTAAATCCTTAGTAGTTATATTAGCTATTAAAGTAGAAGTAGATGAATCAGTAGAAGGAGTATAAGAGGCTATTCTTGCGTATTTAATAAGTGTCTTTTAAATCGCCATTTTAATGCCTTTGCTCTTAAAGTAAAGCTTTAAATCGTCGAACTATTATTGCCAGTTCTTTTAAAAGAGTTAGAGGTCTCTAGGTCTAGTGTTTCGATCGGAATCGGAAGCTATTGCTATTTCGAATAGAATTGCGTTTAAAATCAAATAAATTAAATAGTTAAGGGCACTCCTCCTATTGAAAAGTCGAAATGATTAAATAGCGGGTGTTATAAAAGTATTAAATAGGGAGGAAGTCCTCTTATTGAAAAGGGTTTTTAGGCTATAACGCAGGGAATCACACCTCTTATAAAATATAGTAAAGTAAGGAATTATACCTCTTATAGTACTAAAGGGGTTATAGAGTAATGAATTATACCTCTTGTAATATAGGTTAGCTAAATAGGGAATCATACCTCCTATTCGCCGATTGCTCGCCTTTTACTATAAGTCTCGTTTAACTTCCTACTAATAGTTGCAGCGCAAGTGCTTTCTAAGGGAAGTTAATAATCTATTATCAGTCTAGCTAAGGCTTATAACCTATTAAGCTTAAGTAAGTCGGCGCAGTAGGTAAAGGAGGCTTTTAAAGGTTGATAGTCGATATATTAGTAAAAGTTAAGGAAGGAAGGTTACCCCTTTCTTCCTTATAGCTATATACATATCAATATCCTACTGACTAAGCAGTAGGGTCATATGATAATATATCAGAGTGATAGCTGCATCACCTATCTCAACATTCTATATATTTCCCTTTTTATTAAATCCTATAAAACAGTCTAAGTTTTCCTTTTTAAAAATAAATAAAAGATTTTCTAAGTTATTAATTTAAAGTGCGTAGATAGAAATGTTATTAGTAGTTTTATTGTTTTTCACTTAAAGGTCTGGCCTATAAGTGGTTTTTAGGTTTTTTAAAATGATTAGTGAATTATCGAAATTTGTAAAACGAACTCTCTTCTCTACTATAAAAGAGGGAGCAGGAATAACACAAGAGTAGGCCTAAGGGAAGACCAAAGACAAGAGGGAGGAAGCACCACAAGCAGGCTCTCCGAAGACAAGAACTAGGACAATTCACTAGTTGGAGGTAGAATAGGTGGTTGGCATTGCGCGCTATCTTTAAATACAACAGTAGTCCTATTTATACCCCCTTCGACCCTTAGCCGATTATATGACTCTGTTATATGACTTATATTATATGACTCTTCCTTCGACTCTCTATCCTGTGACTCCTCGACTGTCACGTGACTGTCACGTGACTCCTTTTCTTCTAGGTCTCTACACTACTTTATTTTTCTTTTTTCTTAATTATTAATCTAATAAAACGCTAATTGTACCATTTTTTAAAATTCCAGATTCAATTCCTAAGCTAAGCTTGCAAGTCAAATCACTATTATTTAAAATTGGTAAACTTACCTTCCTTTTACTATAACTCCTTATTAAGTGCCTTCCTCTACTAGTATTTGTGAAATATGAGGGCTGGCCGATATGGTAAAGAGAGTATAAGGTAGTATTGAGTAGTAAGTAATAGTAGTAGTTGAAGAACTTGGAGACTTAGGAGGCTTAGGAGGCTTGATTCCTAACTATAGGAGCAAAGCAATCTATATATACAAAATATCTTGAGCTTCTAGAACCTTCTAGTATATTGGAGTTATACTAGATTATAAATCAATATAGGTATACGTAATTGTTGCGCCATAAGGAGCCTCAGGCACTGAGGCATCTGAGGACTGGCTTATGTAATATACCCCTGAAGTGGCCACGGAGCACTTCTATAAAGGGAGCTCAGGTATATAGTTAGAGTAGAAATTTACAAGCTTCTGCTACTATTGAGAATCTACCTCTAAATATAGTATAATAGTTATCAGTACTATTCGCAACTCCTAAGGAGCAAATGATTAAAAATCTACTGTATTTAAAGACTTCTTAAAGAGGTTTTACTACTATTTTTCATCTATTCTCTCTCGCCTATATGTATTATATAACCTGACTCGATATTCTAACGCTTTTAGCTAACTAATACTATACTCCCTACTATCTTAGTCAATATAAGCGAATACTAGTAAAAAGAAGCTCAGGAGCTTAGCTCTAGTGGAGTTATACTCTAGGATAGGAAGTCATAGCGCATTTAGCACGCTAAGCTAGAGTTTTAGGCCGAATTTCTACGCTTTTAGAAGTATATAAAGAAGCTAAAACAGGTTAATAACCCTAAACTGTATGCTATAGAGACGGGAAACCAAGCTCCGCTCTATAAGAACGAAGCTCTATATTTACTAGATTTAGAAATAGAACTACCGCAGCTTGAAAAAATTGTAGAAGGATAGGACTAGAGAGTATTACAAAGCTACTATAAGTTATACTAATAGTAGGAAGCTACTAATTAACAAACGCCAGCTCTACTACTACCTGCGAAGACAATAGCTAAAGACGTAAAGCTAGAGTATAAAATGGCAGTAATGCAATATAATCTCTTAATAGAAACGTAGAAAAGGAATAGGAGCTCCTACACTTAATTATACCATTGGATTACTAAGATAGTACACCCTATATTGCTTCGAGTAGTGCAATATGACTGCAAGGAAGTAGGGAAACTATCAATTCAATAGATTGTGGAGTACCTGCGCAAGGAACTAGCCCCCTTTAAGGTTAGTATAATAAAGTCAATTCGGAAAGACTATAATACTAAGCTCTCTAAAACCAAGAGTAGCAAAGTGGACCTAAAGACCTGGCTTACTAGCTTTAAGGAGATCTACTAAGAAGCTCGAACTTATAGAATCTTAAAGGTTTAAAGCTCCCTTGCGATTACGAAGTTTCTATAGTTAGTTTACTACTAAGCTCCTACTTAGTCTTAGTAGACCTAGGCAAAGCTTATTAAAGATAATAAGCTAAGTCTAAAGTATAGAAAAGATATAGTCCATTATATTAATTAGTTCTTAAGCTTAATAGAGTAAAGCCTTGCAAGCTCCTTATCAAAGGCAACCTTTAGAGTATACGCCTTACTTAAAGGAGTAGGCGATTATACTAATCTAAAAGCATTAAGTAAAGGCAAGGCGAAGAAGACTCTTAAGGGGAGTATTAAAAAGTGCCCTTGCCCTTAGGTTAAAAATCACTTCTAGAACCTAAAGGAGTGTAATAGGCTGAAATACGCCTTAACTAGCGCTAAGGAAGGTACGCTTTAAAACCTCCTTAGCTATAATAAGGTCAAAAGAATGCGTGAAAACCTTACTTCCTTAGAATAGAGAGAGCTCTATACTAAGCTCTCTTATATTAAATAAGCTCCTATAGATCAATTCAAAGAGAGAACATCTGCCGAAGCTTTAAAGAGCGGCAAATCCAAGATTATCGCCGCCCTTTTAGATCCAGCTCTCTTTAAAGACTTTACCCTAGGAATATACTTTACCTTTAGAGCTCCTTATGCTCTTTCAAATATAACCCTACTTAATAACTGCGCTGCGACGCACCTTATTAATCGAAAGGAGCTTTTAGTTCTTAGATTATTGAAAATCGCATATCCCTAGGACTATATAAAGGTAAGGAGCTCAAGTCTGCTAATAAGGAGGAGGGGTATACGTTTAATAAAAGGGGTTCTTACTAATAGAGGAGACTTAAAGCTTAAGAATATAGCACTTATAAATAGGTTTAATATTAATATTATCTTAAAGCCTCTTTTAAAAAAGGCTAGGGTATAGTATATAAGCTTAGACGCAACGCTTTAAAGGGGTATAATAGATAATAATATAGTTGTAAAGCAGCTAAAGCGTAAGTCAAACGTTATAGTATTTAAATATAAGCCTATCAACTTTTATAACGCTCTTAACTCGCTATACTATACTTAACTAACCTGCCTAGCTTTCCCTATTCTATAATAGCGTCTGCGAAGCTAATATAAACCCTTAAGAAGCAGCGTATTCTTAAGAGCTAAGAACGATTCGGCAGATATTTAGCACCTTCGATCAGGCTATTTAGGAGCTAAGGCGCTTGAGAAGCTTATATTAAACGCAAAGGGGGTAAAGATCAAAGGGAAGCTATAAATCAATTATAAAGCTTGCGCTTAGGTAAAAGCTAAGTAAAAGCCTTTTAAGAGAGAGTCAGATTTTAAGGCTTTAAGACTATTCTTTAGGTGCTCTTAGGACCTATTTAACTATAGTATATCAAGCCTCTCCTTAGAAAGCTGGCTTCTCCTAATTAAAGATAAATTTAATAGGAAGTTATTTAGATATACTTTGCTTTATAAGTCCTTAATGCTAATTCTAAAAGCTCTTTAATCTTTTAAAGTATAGGTAAAGTGCTATTACTGCCTTTCCTTATATATTCTAAGGAGCGATAATAATACCTTAGTATTTCCCTTATAAAGAGTATCGAAATATAAAGAGTGGTGCAAAGCTAAAGGCATAGAGGTAGAAGTTACTCTATCCTATATTTATAAATTAAATAGAGCTTCTGAAAGAGCAGGAGCAGAGATCATTAAAAAGGCACTTACTATACTAATCTCTACTAACCTCCTAGAGCACCTATAGCCTAAAGCCGTACTAGCAGCAATATACCTTTATAATATCGGCCTATTAAAGTGCAAGGGATAGAAGAGTCCAAATAAGGTACTCTAGCTTTAGTTTAGATAATACTTTAAATGGTATGATCCGCAGATCACTATAAAGCTTACTACCGATTTAAGACTAGAATAAAGGGATATAAAAGCGTATAGAGCGCGTGCGTACCTATTGGTAAAGGAGAGGGAAGCTTTAAAGAATAAAAGAGCTTTTAAAACTATACTATAAGGGTATATTAAATACCTAGTTAGTTACTGCGCTATTAATATATATAGGATTTAAGTGCCTAAGCTCTAAAAGGTTATAATCTTTTAAAACGTCGAATTCGATAAGTTTAAATTCTACTTTAAGGAGTATGAAAAGGTGGCTGGCCACTTACTCTCAATTATTAAAGAGATTATACAAATGATTAAAGAGGAGGAGGAAGAAGCTTAAGACGCTAAGTTAATTATCGAAAACGTAGAAGGAGCTTTGGACAAGCAGCCTGCGGATAACCTAATAGGAGGTAAGCCTATTAATCTTTTACTAATAGAAGCTCTAAGCTCAAATCTATCGAAGGCTCTCGTCCCCTATAAGGCTACTTATAGCATTTCTACTCTAGCTACTTAAGAGCAGCTGCTTAATAGCAAAGGGTTAGACGCTCTAAGACAACTGTTAATAGTTAAAAGGAGCATCGAAAGCGATATTATAAATGCCAATTCTACTAAGGAGCGTAATACTAGGCCTTTAGTTGCTATATAGACTGAGCAATCGCAAGGGCAGGAGTAGGCCCTTTAATTACTAGAAGCTCTACTATAGGCAATTGGTAAAGAAGCATACTAGCTCTTACTAGAAGCACCGATCGATCGGAAGCTACGCTAGGATATAGAAGCTCTTAAGGGTAATACTAAAAGAGGGAGCTCTTTAAAACTAATAGAAGCTCAGCCTAAAGTACTTGATATAAAGGCCTTTCGAAAACGCAAAAAGCCTAATAAGGAGTAGGAAATAGTACTTATACCGCTCTATAGGTCGAAAAGGAGAAGAGGAAGCGGGAATACTATATATGCAATATGCGTTAAGGATCTCCTGCTAGCCTTCGAAGAACTTAAAATATATTAATTAGAGTAGGTAAACAGCTTTATATCGACTTTCTAGCTAAGTCAAGAGCCTGCGAGAACTAATAGAGAAGAGTATAAAGCGGTATACTGCGTTATTGCTATAGCGACTTAATCTAAAAGCTTTAAAGGAAACTCTACCCTTCCAATTCTACCTTAAGATAAGCTTCCTAAAGCGCTAACTTATTAGAAGGAGCTTGCAAATTACCCTTTCGGAGAGTAATTTAAAGAGGGAGCTAGAACTGAGATTAAGAACCTAGAAGCGCGCAATTGCTAAAGAGTGATCGATAGAAGCAAGGCTATAATAAGGCCTATACTACTTAAGTAGGTCTTTACCTATAAGCTAAGCTCCTCTAAGGAGATTAGCCGCTTTAAATTAAGAATTGTAATAAGGGGAGATCTTTAAAAGGAAGCTTCTATTTTCTCTACCTATGCTATAATGCTTGTATTAAGATCTTTTAAAGTTATAATGGCGATAGCCGCTAAATTCGATATAGAGCTCCGATAGTTCGATATTATTAATGCTTTTATAAATGCTAAGAGAGACCTTTGGAGCGCGCTAGTTGTTTGCTTCTTACTAGATAGTTAAAAGCAGAAAGATAAGGTAGTAGAGCTCGATCGCGCCTTATACGGCCTTTAAGACTCCTTAGCACTTTGGTATAAGGATTTTACTAGTACTCTAAAGTCTTTAAAGCTTACCCCTTTTAGTAAGGAGCCTTGCATATTTGTTAATAAGGATAGGACTATATTTATAGCCTTCTATATTGATAATATATAAGTAATATACTACTCCTCTTATATAAAGGAAGCTTAGAAGACTATAGAAGGACTATGCAAAGCATACGAATTAATAGCTATAAGAGATATTAAGTAGTTCTTAAGGGTAAGAGTCTCTTAAGATAGGAAGCAGAGTATAATTACTTTGCTTTATAACGCTTATATTAAGAAGATGGCGAAGAGGTTCGGCCTTAATATAAGGCGTTTCCCTAGTATGCCGCTCCTCTACTTCGAACTTAAAAAGAACTACGAAATAGCTCCCTACTTAAGAATTAAGGAGTTCTAGGAAAAAGTAGGCTCCGCTTTATATATAACTATTATACTATACTTAAATATAGCTTTTGCAATCGCCTAGCTATCTTATTTTTATATAAACCTAAGCTTTAAATACCTTAAAGCTATCAATTAGATAATATACTACCTTTTTAATATACGCTTCTTAGGAATCACTTATAGTTGATTTAGCAGATCAAATAACCTAATAGTATTATCAAATGCTTCTTTTGCAAATGATCTAAAGATAAGGCGCTCCTCCTACGGTTTTATTATATTCCTATTTAAAGGAGCAATCGTTTGAAAGGCCTTAAAGCAACTGATAGTTACTACTTCTACTACAAAGGCTAAGCTCCTAAGAGTAGCGCATATAGCAAAGGAGATAATAGCTTTAAGACGGTTCTTTAAGGAAATACAGCTTAAGGTAGAAGCTCTATAGTCTATATTTTATAATAATCAATAGATAATATAGCTTATTATAGGAGACTCTTAAAGGACTTTTATAAAGCTCTAATACATTAATATACATAATATATAGCTATAATAGGAGCATTAAAAAGGGAGCTTTCAAGTGGCCTATCTCCCTACTAAGGATATATATGCTAATAGCCTTACTAAAAACCTTCCTTAACAAAAGTTCGAAAGCTTTATTAAGCTTTTGAACCTCTAAGACGCAAGAGGTCTAGTCGAGAAGCTAGCATTTTAAATGCTTTATAATCCTTTCATATCTCCTTTATAATAGCGAGTAAGAAGGAAGCGTAAGATAGGGTTCAATTTTCCTTATACTAATATATAAAGAGGCCTAAAACCAACTCCCTTAGATAATCAGAACCTCTAATAGCTTTGCAAATAATATAAGGGCGCATTCCTATCGAAAAGCAACCGACTCCTTTAGTAGCATAGCCCTAGGAGCCGCCTAGGGAGTAACGCTGGAAGTAATAATAGGAGCAGCCGCAGGAGCCTTAAAAGCCTCTGTAAGGCGGGCGGTAAGGCTAAGAGGTGCTATAATCGGCGGCAGCAGGAGCTCCTGACTAACTGGTTCTAAGAAGCTATTAGCTATAGTATAAGAAAGCTTATAATTAACGTACCCTCTAATAATACTACCTCCTTTATCTCTCTCTAGCGCGCCTTCCAAAGCTCCTCTCTTACCTTCCTCTTAATAGCAGCAAGGCCTTAAACTACTTATTAATAGCAAACCACTTAAAGGGAGCTTAAGAATATACTATAGAATCACTATCATTCTCTTTTAATAAGAATATATAATCTTCCTATGCCTTTAAGGCGCCGATAGGAAGCTTTTAGCATGCGTAGCCTCCCTTTATATAATAAAAGTAGTATACTCCTACTATGCTATTAAAGCATACGCTAGCCGACTTCCTAGCTAAGAAGCTCTAAACGCACCCCTTATATAGTATATTCCTTATTAGCCCCTGCTTCGGCTTACGATAGGAGGAAGGAGCTATAAAGGGGACCGCTGGTATTCTAGGAACTACGGCCTAAGGGGTGGCAAGGAGGGGAGGAGGCGCGCTCCCTCTTAAGGGTATTACTACATCGAACGTCTTAAGCGCATTATCATCCTCCTGCTATCTACCGCGCTAAGAAGCTCCAAGCTATATTCGAGTATAATGACTTTGCTATAAGTCTTTAGCAAGAGTAAAGGAGCACAATTAGGAAGCTTATAGTAGTAGCCCTAGTAGGGCGCTCCTTAGAGTTATTATTACTATTCTCCATTTTAAAGTGATTATTTAAAGAAGTATAAGGAAGGAAAGCTTTATAAGGGAAAAACGCGTACTTTTATAAGCGCGCTGCCTTTATTGACTTTCCTTTATCACTTGATTTAGCTTCTATTCTATAGAGGAAGCACCTGAAACGCGCTCCCTCTTTCATTTATTATAGCTTTATTAAGCAATTTTCATTATTTTAAAAGCTAAGGAGTATAATAAAGGAGTCTTATATACTAGATCTAGCGCTAATTATAGCTAAGCCTAGCTTAGGAGCTGCTTCTCACCTAGGGGGTATATTGCGTTATAAGGAGCCTTAGGCACTAAGGCATCTGAGGACTGGCTTATGTAATATACCTCTGAAGTGGCCACGGAGCACTTCTATAAAGGGAGCTCAGGTATATAATTAGAGTAGAAATTTACAAGCTTCTGCCACCATTGAGAATCCACCTCTAAATACAGCACGACAGTAATGCAATACGTAATCCTTTGATTTATAATATAGTTTTAGCTAAACTTAGTACTATAAGTCATAGCTAAATATAGAACTATGACTCATAGCTAGGATATAGAGTTCATAGCTAAATTTAGTATAGCTATGATTTCTAATCCAACTTAGCTAGTATAGCTACTCCACCTTAGCTATTCCTACTTAGCTAGTATAGCTATGATTCTATATTCAACACGCCCCCTGAATCATAGCTTTAGTAGCAACTTTTTAAGTGCTAATAGCTAATTGCTTTAGGAATTCAACAAATTGGGGTTTTGCTAGTGGTTTAGTAAACCCATCTGCTTTTTGGCTTAGCGTATTTACATATATAAGGTCTATTTCTCCTTTAGATATTAGATCTCTTATATAGTGATATTTGACCGCTATATGCTTTGTTCGTTCGTGGAATTGCGGGTTTTTGGCTAGTAATAAAGCTCCATTATTGTCGGTATATAATGGGAGTTTATTTTGTATATAAAAGCCCAATTCAAGGAGAATTTGCTTTATATATACAGCTT
>JAENRP010000327.1:0-49537 GCA_024741835.1 Diplocarpon mali
CCCCCCCCCTCCTTTTCCCCCTACGTGAGGTGAGGAAGCACAGGTCTACCGCTGCAGCGGAAGAGTGAGGTGAGCAGCCCGTGAGAGACGGCAGAGAGACCTAGAGAGGAACTCCCAACGAGAGAGCAGCTGTTATGCAGTGCGATGCCGATGGGCGCAATCTCCGCGGCGACCTCTTCCCCCCGTGATTTCCCGCCCTCATTTCAGTCCTGATGCCGCAATCTCTCCATTCCCCGCCCCCATCCCCCTTCCCGATCTCCTCCTGCCAGCTACGCCGTGCCTGACGAGATTCGAGGGGCACGGGAGCGCGGACGTGGCGCCTGGTGATCCGATAGATGAGCACGTTGGACCTGGGCTCGGGATCGGTCTCGGGGCGGGCAAGGATTCTTTCTCTCGGATCTTTCGCATGATATATAGATGTACTTCGTACAGGGTGTAATAATCTGAGGTTCCCTGTCTGTGCACACTAGATTCTTGGCAATGCTGCTTTTATTAAATTCCTTAGTATTTTGTATGGCCAACTTTTGCGTCAATCACTGCTTTACATCTATTTGGCATTTCCCTAATCAAATCTCTAATTATCTCAACTGTTATTGATTCCTAAGCTTCAAATACCCCTGTCGAAACCCCTGCATAAAAGAAAGTTCTAGTATAGCGCACAGACAGAAAACCTCAGATTATTTCCCCATGGACTAAGTAGATATAGATATAGATATATATAACTGGCTTGATTGGACGGCACGTGCGGGACGGGAGCTGGCGGGACGGGAGCTGGCGGGGTTCACGTGACTGGCCGGGACATCCATCGTCGCATCCAGGCCTGACGAGCCTGGTCGCTGTGGATCAGTCACGTGGGAAGCTCGAAGCCAGTACCCGAGATCCAGACGCCGTGTCGGGAAATACGAAGCACTGTGCGAGGGTCACAGTCCCCATCACAAGAGTCCTAGCCCGAGTCACAGTCATGATCACAAGAGGAACATCAGAAGAGGAACATCATAAGAGTAACACCATAAGGGTAACATCACAAGAGTAACATCACAAGAGGAATCGCCAGACTCATGAGAGCAATGATGCCGCATGGCTCGTTCGCATCCGCTTCCGCACTGGGTCACGGTATGATGGTTCAGATACGAATCCCCAGATGGATGCAAGAATCCGGGACGTCCCTGGCACGTTCTTGCAGTCGCTTGGTTCCAGGGGCAGAAGAGCCAACCGGCAGGCTTCTGGCCTGGTCGGACCTGCGCGTCGTCTACCGCTGATGACCTTGGGCACCTGGGGTCGGATAGGTCTGGAGCCGCTGAGGGCAAAAAGACGTCTGGAAGCTCCGAGAGCTCGGCTGGGAGTCACCATGCCCATGGTTGATAAGATGCCAGGAGACGTGTGCGGAGCGGCTGCAACTCACGTCGTCGCAGGCCAGACCCTCGCCAGATGAAGGGAGACTCTCCCCGTGCCGACCAGCCCGCAACCCCCCCCCCGCTGCGGATGACGCTGTTGTGGTGCGGGTTTGGCCTGCGACCAAGGGTCGTACGAAGTGCGAGTACAGCGCTGAAATTGCCCCCCCCCCGCCTGCGAGAGGAGAGTCGAGACAACGGTCGACGAGGGCCCAGCTGAAAGAAAGAGGCCATCCCCGAATGCACGCAATCCCCGGCATCTCACTGGACGCGGGCCACTCGACCGAGCCGCGGAGGAAGGGTCATCATGTGAGAGGGCTCGAAGGCACCCTGCCCGCCAGCGGCCAGGCCAGGCCATGGGGGCAAGCAATCAAAAAGTCCTGGGGGAGACGAGACAGTTCCCCTCGGCGCCGAGGAAGACAGGCACTTGCGGTGGCAGGAGAGGGCATCGATTGGACCTTGGTGCGCTGGCGAAGCACGTTCGATGGCAGGAGATCCTTGCACGCACGCAGCCGGTGCAATGGCGTGTTCGGAGTAAAGAAGCTCGTCCAGGACATGTCGTCTTGTTTACCCCGGCCCAGGCGGTGACGCTACTCGTCCGCTGCTCCGGCTGCACCTCTCTGCTCTCCTCCTGCGTACGCCGTATACCTCGTACTCCACGGGAGAAGTGAGTGCTGTTGGTATCACAGTAGGTGATTGTGCGCACAGCTGAAGCTTCTTCGAACACGTTGTACTGTAGGCGTGTGTAAATAGCTTGCTCTCGAAGCCATTCCGCGAGAGCGTAGAGTAAATACAGGATTTGCCAAGCCTCGCTTGTCATGTGCCAAATCACATGACCCATGATCATATGACCTAGATGCCGACAAGTGCAGACCCTCCTGGTGTTCCACCTCCCCGCTGCCCACCTCCGCTCCGCAACCCCTCCCCATCACCACGCGCGGCCCGAGATCTCTGCGACCCGGGTGTTCGGGTTGGGCGAGACACCGAACGACGAGCAGCCGCGCAGTCGCCGGCCGGAATCCGGCGCGGCATGGTTCGGGTGCTGATGCGGAGCACGATCCAGACATCTACGAGTGCCGTCTCCCCAGGCCGCGGGGACGGCGCGGTGAGCGGAAGGGAAAGGGGGGAGGAGGATCCGAATCGTACGAGCACCGGCGGCTGCTTTCTTTGCTTCCGCCCGGCCCGTCGCCTCTCACGATGCGTTGGCCGCCGGCCCGTCGCCATACGAAGGAGAGCCCCTTGATGTGCTGGAGGATAGCACCCCCGGGACCTGAACTGTAGATCCTCACTCGAAAGAACGCCGGCCTGTGCTTGAAAGGGGGCTCTTGATTCCCGTCTTCCTAGAGACATGTATATAAGCGTCCCTCGACGCCCATTTGAAGTAGCCCTTAGGCCGAGTGCGCAGTGAGATCTTCACCGTTGCCGAACCCATCAAGAGAACTGTGCCTGGCTGACGCAAGTCCAAGCTGTATCATCCCGAGATGGTCGACGCTCAAGAGAGGAAGAAGAGAGCAACCTTGCCACCGTGAATTTCTCGTTCGGCGTGCAAACGGTGAGGAGTCGCCCGAGACATCAATCATCACCAACACGACCACGACCGGCTCACTCCACGCGAGCATGTCCGCCGTACAAGGCAAAAGCATCGGAACACCTCGGGAGCCTGAGAGACGGCGAGACGAGGCAAGTTAGACCGAGAGCTCCCGGGCAGATGCCGTCCTCTCTCTTCTCTTCTGTCAGCTCGTGTCTGTTTTGCTACCGGTCTAACGCGTACCTGCAGATATCTGCGTGTTTGCTAGATCCGCCTCCTCGCTGCATGCTTATCCGAGACCGATCTTGGACGAGACGCTCCTACGTTACTGGTGAGAGTTCATCATACTTGTAGGTACGCAACTTTTAAAGTGCATTCGCTGACCTTCTCTCCTTCCCTCCGCTCCCTCTGTCCTTGCCGTCTTGCCGTCTTGCCTCCTCCCCTCTTCCACTCCTGCTTACTCGCTCCGCTTCTACTCCCGCTTCCCTCTATCAAGTACGGTCGATCAAAACCAAGGCAGAAAATCCGGCAAAAAGTAAGGATTCAGCTGCTGAAAAAGTCAACCGAACCCCCTACAACCTCGGGAAAAAGCAATATTACACTATCTCATTCCACTTGGCTCTTTCCCAAGAACGATAGAACACGCATTAGGCATCCTTGAAGCTATTTGGCATTTAGTGTGTGTACTTGAAATTTCTATCCTACAGTCTTCATAATCTTGAGGTACGATCTGTAGAATTTCCGATCTACCCTCTAAAAACAAAATTAAAACTCGTCATCAACCGCGTTCCGCTGGCGGACAGATGCGTATACCATACACGACACATCCGTCAACTTGGCTCATCCACGGCTGCAGCCGCAACGAGTAAAATGCGTCATGAGGCTTGCTGTGATTTATGCGTTTGCGTGGAAGCGTCTACACGAATCATGATACCTTTTTTCAATGAGGCTTCCCGGATAAGATCTGTGCAAATACTATAGATCATAAAAATGACTTTGACTGAAAATCCACTCTACACCCCCATACTTACCTACAAGACGATGTGGGATGATGTATTTTTCGGGCCTCTCGCTTGCTAAATGGTAAACCGTGCTAGAACCGAAAACCCACTGCCTTGTAAGAGTTGGTCAGAGGTCCTAGCAGCTTTTCGAGATCTACTCGGATTCTGCCGAGTTGGTACGTTCGGCTTGGATACCTCTTGGACCACTTTGTTGGCTCCACACCTTCGATTCGAAGCTTGCTTGGAGACCTTCGAGATCTTCAGTCAGAAACCTCCTTTGACGCCTCCCTCGAGTCAACGCGTCCTTCGATTCAGAACTCAAAACAGGAAATACACTATCTACCACAACAATAGTCGGGTACGGAGGCTCTTCAAAGTGCGCCATCGGCAATGAGCTAGCGAAAGAAGATAAGCCATCAGAACTACGAGAGGAGACCCAAGTGGGATCTTGGATGATTTCCGCCGATCCTTACAGTGATGTCCATTATTTGACATTTATACATTCGGTGTAGCTATTGACCATCAAGTTGCGAATCTTCGCACGTGATCTGTATTATGATTCTCTTGATAACTTCCAGTCATTTGACAGTTAATAGCCGAAAAAGATACCGTGTATCTGTAGCTGAACTATCATCTCTATGGGAGATGCTGATACTCTTCTCACTAAACTGGGAGGTATTATTCTCTGTAGCTCTGAAAAAGAAGCCTGCACTAGAGGTTTGCAATCGTAGAAAGGAGGGGGGATGTCTCTGTCCCAACCTTGCACTCATCCCACGCTACTTGTTAGGAATTTTGGCTACTCAGCGCATGGACACACACAGGTAAGTGTATGTTAATCTGTACAGTATATCTGTGGGATTCAAAAGGCGTACACACTAAGAGGAAGGGAGAATCGATTCTGTTGTTGGTTGTATTCGTCGATGATTATTCTCAGAGGAGGGAGAGGTCTAGGGGAAAGTAATACTGCCTATGCCAAGGCTTTGCATGTGACCCTCCACGTGACCGATATTCACTAGATTCCTACAATATCAAACAGTCTCTTCTCTGACTCCGATGAAGCCCTCTGCTTCCCCTCACGCAAGCGCCGAGGATGTGGCAGCACTCCCACGACCTACCGGCCACCGCGAGCTGAATCCGGCACACATCTCATCATCCATTTTTGCTCCCGGGAAATCATGAGGCAGAACGTAGGCTCCCCACCTCAACTTGGCCCCGGGTCGGTGAGGGGGAGCGATGCCAGCTTCCAGTCTCCACAGGTCCAGATGCCGAGAGGATACAATGCAAAGAGTCTTGAAAAAGTGGGAAAGGGAGACCGCGGTTTCAGCTGCAAAGACTTGGGATGCTTCCGGGCGAGACTCGCAAGGCTGGCCACGCCGAGATGGAGCCATGTGTCGGGCACGGCGCGTCACCAGAGCCTCGCCGTTCGTCTCAAGCTCTGCGTTGTTGCATGCAGTCGGCGCAGAGTCCGGATGAGGGGTAAGATCAGGCGGGGCAAGGGAGACGCCTCGCAACCCATGCCGGTTGTTCGAGGCGTGTTCCCCCTCGACGGGGTCTCGAGTATTCGAGATGCTGGAGATGGATGCGAGACTTCGCTTGTCGGTATAGCCGGATTCCCGCGACCAAGATCGCGGGCACAGGTCTGGATAGCAATCGTATTCGGCGCGGAAGCGATTCCAGCGAGAGATCGCGGAAATCGCCAGCAGGTCCGCCATTGCTTGTTGACTTCGCTTCCGGCTCCTCCTGATCCAGACCCAACCCGAGCAGCATGACCGACGTCGAGAAGTGGGAGAGCTACGTGGGGGGAGGTTGTACTTTGCTGTCCTCTCTCTCTCTCTCTCCCATACGGAGCCCGCTCACGTCGCCTGCGGCTCCACACATCTCCAAGGCCCGTCTCGCCGGAGGACCAGCCGGGCAACCATGTTCGAATGTTACAGCTGGACGGTCTCATACGTCAGAGCTATGTATAGTCCGCGTGCAGTCCAGCCGTCGAGCCCCAGGATTTCTCGGTTCTAAATTGAGGGTTCTTGTTTTGAACCCTCGTCACAGATCCGCGGGGCCAGCTCCCTCGCTACCGCTGACGACCACAACACTCGCCCGGCTCTCGGCCAACCGCCGAACGGAAGAATATGCCCTGCGCGACGAGAAAGCAACGCGAAGCCCGACTTGGGCGACTTCCAACCGTGCGATTCTGGTACCGGCAGGTATATCAACACCGGCTCTTCTTCGGATCTCGCGACACGCCGCGACACCCTCCCGTTTCGGCCAAGTGTCTACCACCTCTCCTCCCACCTGCGTTCCCCCCCCCCCTCCCCCTCAGATCCAACACAATCCTGACTCGGCGAACATCTATCGAGAACTTCCCAATCCCCATCACGACCCCCCGCCAGCCCCCCGAGCTGTCATCCAGGTGCTCGCAATGTGGAACGACCGATTTGAGCAATGAGACGATGTGCCCGCAGCCATCCATCTCTCCTCGGATCGATTCTCGTCAGGATGATGGTCCCGGCTCTGTCTCAGACGGCGCTCCGGCCACATGCCAAACCCGCGAACAGCGAAGTTGTTCGGATGTATTCATACGTCCCTGCGACCGGACCTTATCCACTGGTGTTTCTAGCAGCGAGTTATCCGTGGTGAACGGGGCGAGCATGCGTCGTCTCGCACTCCCCAGAATACAAGCTACCTTGTAAGGCGGGCTCGGATTCGACTTTTAGATGAGGACATCTCCCGTTCCATCGAGTCTTTCTTCCCACCCCCACCATGCACTCAGGTGGCATAGCACAGCTTCATCAGACGCAAGATGTACTCCCTCCTGCGCCTCTTGAGTGTCGTCGCCGTCGTGCTGGCGGTGGTGCGTGGTCAACCTCTCGAGGCCTTGCAGTACCCGCGCGTCGACCTGGGGTATGAGATACACCAGGGCCAGTTCAACGTTAGTTTCCCTTGCGTTTTTCCCTTTTTCTCGAGAGGCGGAAACCCCCCTCCACAATACCATGGGAGATTTCATACTGACGTTCCACAGGCTACAGGGCAGTTCTACAACTTCTCTAATGTCCGCTACGCCGCTCCTCCTGTTGGTAATCTCCGCTTCGCACCGCCTGCTGCGCCGTCAGCCGACGGTACAGTCAAGATCAACGATGGCTCCCAGATGCGGGTGTGTCCAAATGCGGTCCCTGCTTGGTCGACGGTGGCCACCAAATGGTTGACCGAGGGTATCAACTCGATCAACATCACCGCTGGCTACACGCCTCCCAACCTGAGCCAGAACCCCAGCAGCATTCCGCCACCTGTACCCGGGACAGACGAGGATTGCCTGTTCCTGGACGTGCTCGTCCCGAAGGCTGTTTTCGACGAGAACATGAAGTCCCGAGGCGCGCCTGTGTAGGTACCCCTCCGTCCTTGAGAGTGTAAACGCGACATCAGCTGACTGGCAAAGCGTGGTGTGGATCCATGGCGGGGGATATACCCTGGGTTGGAAGACTCAGTATGGAAGCGGTGCTGGTCTTCTCAGCGCAGCGAAGAGCACCGGCAAAGAGGGCGTCATCTACGTCGCAATCAACTACCGTCTTGGTCTCTTCGTAAGCCCCCTCCCCCTTCTCCTCCATCTCCCCCTTGGACTAACACGCCCAGGGCTTTCTTTCCGGCAACCAGTTCACGCAACAACACGGTACGCCCAACGCTGGGCTACTCGACCAACGCTTCGCTCTCGAATGGGTGCAGAAGAACATCGCGAAGTTCGGCGGTGACCCGAATCGTGTCACCGTCATGGGCGAGTCTGCTGGTGGCGGGAGTATCATGCATCAGATCACCGCGTATGGGGGCAAGAAAGGCAAAGCCCCGTTTCAGCAGGCCATCGTGCAGAGTGGTGCTTTCTTGCCCGTGCCGCGTGGTGAGCGGGAAGAGGATATTTACGCCAAGTTCTTGAGAGTGGCGGGGGTCCAAAGCCTGGAAGAGGCGCGGGCCTTGTCGACTGAGAAGTTGCGGTCCGTGAACGAGATCATGGTGGGAGAAGCACCGTATGGAGATTTTGTGTTTAGTGCGTTCCCCTCTACTTCCCCTCTCTCACACATGCACCGATCGTCCGAACTAACACCCCTCCCCCAGACCCGGCCGTCGACGGCGTCTTCAACCCCGAACTACCAGGAAAAGCCTTGCTAGACGGCACGTACGACACCTCTCTGAAACTCCTGATAGGCCACAATCTCAATGAGGGCCTCTACTTCACCTCCCCCTTCGTCTTCACCCCAGAGACATTCAAGGAGAACGTCGTCCTCTCCTTTTTCCCAAACGCCGATAAGCGCAACGTCTCGGACTACATCCTCAACACGCTCTACCCCGACGACCTCTCTGGCAAGTACGGCTACCGCGACCCCATCGCCCGCGCAGACTACATCATCTCCGAGGCCCTCTTCTCGTGCAACGCTCAGTACCTCGCGCAGGCGTTCTCGGCAGAGGGGAGAAATGCTGCCAGCTCGTACCTCTTCAACGTCCCACCCGCGCTGCACGGCGAGGATGTCGCCTACACCTTCTTCGAGGGCCCGGCGACGGCCGTGAAGAACGAGACGCTGGCACGCATCATGCAGAGCTACTTCACGAATTTCGCGATCGGCGGCGATCCGAATGGGCCGGGTTTGCCACAGTTCGGGAAGTACGCGGAGCAGACGGCGCCGGGGGGCAGTGCGAACGGGGCGGTTCTGGAGCTAGGGATGAACTATACGACAATGAGAGCGAGCGAATTGCCGGTTGAGAGGTGTAATTGGTGGCAGAAGGCTCTTTACGCGTGAGCTTCGCCTTGGGTGTGTGATGGAGCAGTTCTGGGCATAACGCTGCCCACACCGCATCGGTACCTGAAATTTGGGTCGAGATGTTGGATAATATAATGTTGGCTTGACATTGTATTGCCCTCGACTCTCGGGGCCCTGCCTCGTGAAGTCCTAGGCTTTGTCCTGTTAGTAATCTAGTGGTAGACTTACGACACGAATATTTACTTCTATTTTGGTTTCGCGCTCTCACTATCTCTGATTCTGGAAAAGTGAAAAGAAGAAGAGAACGTCTCAACAGAGTACTGCTGTGTGATCGGATGGAGGGCATTCAGCCAGATGCCTCGAGTCGGACAAGGGAGACACAAAAAGTATGCCCTGTACATTCCCTCTGGTATAGAAAACCAGGTCATCCCGATGTGGCTTCTGGGCTTAGTCTGTGTCTGGGGGGGCGAGATCTTGGGCCAGCTCGTCCGTCTCGGGCATGCTTCCCACCAGTCCCTGCTTTTACCCGACACCGGCCGTCGCGTTACCTTGGCTGTACAATTTCAACGCCTCCAAACGCAGTGCACCTTTGTCAGAAAAACACCCCGTTACTTCTCCATAATTACATGGCAGCGAGGGTCGGGCATCGGCTTCGCATCTGCTCCACTGCCTGTTCTGATAGGCTCGAATCAGCGTGGAAGTATAGATCTACAGTTTGCGCTTCACGTCAAGCAGCATGCTGTAGTGTATCACTGTGTTTGGTAGTCGTAGATGGCAGGGCAAAGGGAGGGCTCGGAGAGCGGAGAGAGAGAAGATCGGAGGGATCCACCGCTGGAAGAGCCCTGACCCTGAGGAGACAGGTCCTCTGCGGAGGGAGGGTGCTGACAGCGACCCCAGGAGACTGGGCATTCGCTGCCCAGGGATTGGAGTCAGATCAAGCAAGCCAAGCGTCATGGTATCACTGCTGAAAGCTTCTTTTTCGAGACTCGCGGAACTCATTCGTGCTGTCAAGTTCGCCAAAGCTGATATTTCTCTCGAGGCCAAACAGCCAGCACATGAGGGTGTATTCAACCTTGTGAATGCACCCGATTGATACCACGTGATCAATCCATCGGTGTGAGTTGTGTTCGGCCGGCGACGAAGTAGGAAGAAGGAAAAACGTCGTCAGGCCAGCCCTTAAGCTCGAACCCTGAAGATCGCTGGCGCTTGATTATCAAGCGATACTGTCCGTGTCCTGTGTCAACTCCCGGATGAAATTATCGATACATCTTCCGCGCCCGCTTTTTTCAGACAGAAAATAATAAAATAATGGTCGAAGCAGGCTTGATGCATGTGGTTGCGGACTTCGGCCCGTCAGACGAATCGCGCAGCCTCGCGAAAGAGTTCGCATCCCATTCTGTACCATGCGTGGATGGATCGAATATAGACTGCGCTTCATGCCTCAAGGGGCGATGGTATGGGATGTTTGGTGCCAATGACGCGTGGGACAGCGGCGAGAGGAATCTAGCACCGTTTTTGCAGGCTGTACGCTCCGTACGACTTGGCGTGAGGTGGTGCTGACTATCCACCGACATGAGATACAGTGGCGGTACCCTCGCGGCACGGGAAAAATCTCTGCTCTTTATTCACCTTTCAACCAGAAAACGCGTGCTATATTCGTTGTGTTAAGGCAATTTCGTTTCCTTGTGGCAGGTAACATTTGAGTACCACTGCACCTATTCCCTACGTATATATCTCGACACTCTAGCCTACCGCCCTCTCGCCCGTCATTACTTCGAAGCTTTCCCTCTATCGTGACAGCCAGCGATTCGCCGCGACAAGACAGGCATCGGCAAAGATGTTGGAAACGCTCCCAATCGTCTTGATTGTCCTCTGCGCGGTCATCCTCGCCATCGGATTCTCGGCGCTGATGAATATCGTTCTGAAGAACAGGAACGCGAGACCATCTGCCGTTTGAGTGAGAGGGCGCCGAAGAAGCAACAACCAGGGTCTGGCGCTCACATGCAAGGAAAAAGGATACATGAGGATTGTTCTGCGTGATGGATGGAAGGGAGCGAGGCAGGATCATGCGACTACCTACGATGGGCATGAGTCCGTTCACGACAGGGACAACCAACGAGCAGCAGCGGATCTTGGTTGCCTCCCTCGAGTTGCATATCGCGACTTCTGATACTGATGAGACGGACTGCACTCCACCGCGATCACGAAGCAGGTATCGCACTCCCTCAAGATGCGTTTCTGCGTGCGGTATCTACCCCATTTTCAAAAACAGCCCGTCTTTTGTCTCCTAGCAACGAAATCTCCACATGGATCTACGAACGACACTGCAGGCGATGTAGCTTTGGGATCATAACAACAAGGCTCTTGGATTGCTATATCGTCAAAGGGTAGAGGATATGAAGCTATGGCATATAGCGAAACGATTGACAGCCACCCGCAACATCAAAACTCGAGAAGCATGCTTTGCTGATGATGGACGACATGTACTCGCTGAGAACGGGAGTGGCACTTTCGAACTGACAATAATCGGCTGGGCATACAGGTGAAGCGTCTGCATATCTGGCATCGCTCTGCGGGTTGGGACTTGAACTTGAGTTTAGTCCGACAAAGGTGCCACCGTAAAAGCTAAGAATAAATACCTTCGAACCCATGCGAAGTATCTCTCTAGATGTAATATGGCGTCATACAGTGCCATTCTTTTCTCTACATCCGTGCCCCGTGCTGACGGGCGCGGAAAGACAGTTGAGAACAGTGCTTCCCGGACCAGGCATATTCGAGTGCGGCGTCGCTCTTCGGAAAAGAGGAAAAGTAAATCTTCCACACTGCAGCTTTTGACTCCTTGGGTGCTACGGTGATGAGCCTCCGCCACTGACTGTGTCGAGTATCCACCCAAGCCTCCACATCATCCCCTGCCAAAGTAACTTCCAAGAAGTTCTCTTCCCCGGGGACGGCCTGAGTAATATTCCAACCCTAACAGTTACAACTACGTTACGGTCCCGATCATCACCCGCTGTTATTTCGAAGAGCCAGGGTCTTGCAGATCTGCTAGACAAACTGGGAATCCGAGTGTGATTTTGTTAGGCCGCTGATTACTCTAATCAACGCTCTGTCCCCTTATTCCTAGGATCATCTTGTGATGTACATCATATGGAGTCGGGCACGTTTTGTAAGGACTGTGCACGGGTTTCTAGCCGAGGACCTCGGCGGGGATAGCATTGAAAGGCTTAGAGGAATCGAGAAGGGAAGGCGATTCGGGGGTATAAAAGGTACGATGCAGGCCCTTGGTAGAAGGGCAGATTTATATTATGATTGTAATTTACTGTCTTATCTTATGCTATTTTATTATAAAATATCAATACTAGTATTACACCTATGCTAGTTAATGTTACTTTAATACTAGAGATAGCAAGGTTTTTATCAAAGAATTAGCAACGACGCAGAACCGCCGGTGTGGCAGGATCCTCTTGTAATATATCAACGAATACAACCAAGAACAGGATCGACGCTATTAGTATGCACACCCTGTGAAACCAACAGATTGCCTAAGGATTATTTGATACAGCATATAAAGAAGGAAAAGAGTAGCCCTCAGACTAGCTAGAATCACAAGCCAGAGAAGTACCCGAGTCTACTCTAGCTCAGACTATAAGAGCCATGATAAAAGCAACCTTACTACTGAGTGAGTTGCGGCAAACGCTATACGCGCAGCCTACTCCAAAAATAATATAGCGGAAACCGGATATGACTCGCTTGAGGGAGGAATACCTAAATAAGTTAATAGATCACAAGACACCCGATATAACGCGGATACCCCAAGATAAACAATCGAGCAATATAACGCCGAAGATCTACTAAATCAACCCTGATACGCGGGAGGTCTAGCAATGCACTATTCGGATATTCTGAATCCGGTACTAGCACTAATAGATTTCCTGCACAGTGGTTTAATTGTAGAGTACGCCTCATATGCCAGAACTTCTTCGTTTAGTGTAACGACGCAGAACCGCTAAGATGCAAGATCAAGTATGGGAGCGAGAAGGAGGTGCAAGGGCGTATTCTATAGGTCTAATACAAAAGAAACGAAGAAATTGGAGAACCCTCTTTAAAAGAGAGCCATTTCTCCTTAAATACATCAGCTAAAAGCTTTTTAGCCTATTTATATAATATCATATAAGAATATCCTTATATACCTTATTAAGGTCGATTCGAGGTAGCCCTGCCTCGACCGAGATTGCAAACCTAAAACGCTATACTCCAAGATATCCTAGAGTAACCTAAAGGTGCTATTGTTATACTACCCTCCCCCTTTGAGAGAGCTTGCCCTCAAGCTTGTCTATAGTTGGTGACGAATTTTCGTAGTGACGTAGGTCGCTTGTTGCTATAAGAACAATGGCGTTCTGGTATTAGACAGTCGCGATATGCACTCAACTTTGTTTTTTTCCCCCTATAGAGTCTCCCTTCCTTAGCACAACAACTACCGACAATCGCATATGTCCCCTACTTCTACTATTATAGCGCGGTGCTATTGCATAGTATAGTAGCAAAAGAAAAACCACTACTAGTACTACTAATATCATTAGTAAGTTTACCCTAGACCAGGGTCGATTCGAGGCTAATTCGTATAGTGCCGATCCCGTTGCCGTCGGGCGCGCTCGCCGCGGCCCACCGTGTTTGTTGTTGCCGGTGCGTGCGGCGCTTTGTGCGCGACATTGTACACGAGTGCGACTTCGAGTCCACTCGAAGTAAGAAATGCTACTGGTGCCAGGACCAGAAGGCGGAGCGTGTTCCCGTAAGTGCATCGAATCGATCTTGTAATTGTCCTCTTAGCTAATAGTGATTTGCAGCTGCCCTCCTATGAAGGGGAGGAGTACGCGGCGTTGACCGCGGCTCTCGAGGAGTGGCGGGGGTAGTATAACGATAGCACCCCGAGGTTACTCTAGGATATCTTAGAGTACGGTATCTTAGGTTTGCAATCTTGATCAAGGCAGGGTTACCTCGAATCGACCCTAAGAAGGTATACAAGGATATTCTTATATAATATCATATGAATAGGCTAAAGAGCTTCTAGCTGATATATTTAAGGAAGAAGGGCTCTCTCTTAAAGAGGGTTCTCTACCTTCTTCGTTTCTTTCGTATTAGACCTATAGAATACGCCCTTGCACCTCCTTGCTCCCATACTTGATCTTGCATCTTAGCGGTTCTGCGTCGTTACACCTCATATGCCAGATTACTCTGAACTCCTCCCTCTATACAAAGCCTTTTATATAAAGGTAATCATAGACAGATTCCTAGATTCGCATCACGCGCCCGGACCCCTTTGATCGACACCGAAGCAGCTACGTTTCGGTACTGCCTTTCATTAGGCATAAATAACAATGCCATCCGGATCATGCGCTCCTACACAGAGCGTGCCCCCCGACTTTCTCCTACTCCTATCGGGTCGCGTACAGAGGAGACCTGTAAAAGGGAAGAGTAGCGCTACCAAGGATTTGAGAGACTTTCAGGATCCGGACGTGATACGGGGCGTAGTACAACGCCTTGAGCAACAACGACAAGAGGACACCGAGGACCTTCGGAGATTGATCCATGAAACACCAATTTCACTAGAGGAATCTCCTTAAGAACCCGAATGAGCTCCGGTAACACCCTGACCCTAGCACTCACCGAACGAGAGAGATCATCTTTCTCGGGAACGGATACACGATATGACTCGCGTGAACCGAGCCACGCTGCCGAAACGGGAGTGATCTGGAAAAGTAAGGATCGGCTTACCGACAATATCCTTTCTCTGGATAACGGCTCGGATCCTACGTATGGTTAATACATAGCCTCGGCTACGGACCAACTTGAAGTCAATCCGAGTCCTACCCGAGTTAGCAAGCTCGCCGAGCTTTTATTGAGGGTTCTACTACCAGCTTGGCCCGAAGCTACCTCGGGCCGAACTATCTTTTGACCACAGATCCCTTCCGTATTGCTAAGCAGAGGATAAATCTGCTCGGAAACTAATTCCTTACTGGACAGGAAGTCGACTCTAGATCAGCCTTCCATGACATGACTATGGGAGAGCCTAAGCACCCCCCTTCGTAAACCGCACCTCTATACTACCTCCAATCACAAACATCCCCGATACCGCAAAACGATTATCAGGCCCTTGGGCAGCGTGCGATCCGTCCGAGAGCTAACGGCTCGGGCGAAGCTGGGCACGTCGTCAGGACGCAGACATGCGCTGAGACCGCCTGCTGTGAAGATTCTTGCGAAGAGTGTAGAGGGATAGTTGTACTTGGCTCGAAATGGCGCGTTGTCTTTTGGCCTTTGGTCTATCTGATTATGTACAAGTTCTTCACTGGAACTGCTTTGGACATGGTGGAATCTAGAGTATTAATAGCAGCGTCTTGGAATACGTTATAGTAGGAAAGTAAGCTGTGCAAATGTAAGATTTACTGCGGAAGAATAGACAGAAGAATAGATAGAAGTAAAGAGAGAAAACAACAGCGTCAGTACGTGCCGCTGTCAAGATGGCGGTCGAAAGTTCCGGTCGTGTGCTCTTAATATCGAACCCGCCGCTAAGCCACGAAGCCGCGGCGGGTCCAGGTCGTACGTCAGGAAGTAGACTCACTGAGCCGCAAATTATGTAGCTTTCAACCCCATAAATTCCCTTCCACGAAGCAGATATTATCTCACATTTCGGTGACAAGGAAAGTCTGCCGTCGTTGAGAAGCCCGGTATCAGAAAAGACAGGTATAAAATCCAATTGTCGAGCATCGCTTCCAGCCCATCAACAAGAAGCGCAGGTCAATAATGCGATTAGATCGTCTGCCCGAAACGTAGGGGTGGTAATACCTTAGAAAAGGGGAAAAAGGTTATTGTATTAGGTATAGTATAGCTATGAGTTTTATCCCTCCTATACTAGTGCCTATGTGCTCTACTCTAGCCTATTCCAGACTAGCACTCTATATGTAACGGCTGCACCCCCAACTGATGCAATTACCTAGGAGTACGGCGTTTACGGCGTTTTAAGGTTTTGCAATCTCGATTCGATGCAGGGTTATTTCGAATCGACCCCGAAGGTGCAAAAGGATATTCTTATATAATATCATATAAATGGGCAAAGAGCCTTAAGCTGCTGATATATATAAAGGGAGAAGGGCTCTCTTATAAGGAGGGCTCTCTAACTTCTTCGTTTCCTTTGTATTAGACCTATAGAATATGCCTTTTGTACTACTTCTTGCTTTTATACTTAATCTCGCACTTTAGTAGTTCTATATTATTATATTAAATAAAGAAGTTCTTCTCCGCTAGGGACGGCTTTTAATAATATTTTACCCCTTTTGAAATTCGATTTGCGGTTGTTTCGACTTTTAGCAGAGTTAGGATCCTAGAGATCTCTTAGATAAATTAAGAGCTTGAGTATAGCTTATTAACTAGTATAATTAAGGAACGCTTTTATTAGCCGGATTTTCTTAACTACTCCTTTTATAAAAGTGCTATAGGCAGAAGTTAGGAGAGTACTACGCTATTAGAACCCTTTTTCTATAGAATCCCTTTTTAATTGAATTACTATTAAAACCAAAATCGGTAAAATGAATTCCCTACTAGCTAGAAGTTAGCAAATATAGAATATACCCGGTTCGTTTAAGGAACTAGCTTCTATAGGGAGTACCCTTACCCTAGCCCTTAAGGGCGGACCTTCCTTTGCCGCTAAGGGTAAGAGACTATAATGCTATAGTTAAGCTAATTGAGATAATCGAGACTTTTCGAACCTAAACGTCTTATAAGGAATAGTCTTAGGTTTAGAGGAATCCTTATAACGCTAAGATTAATCTAATTGATAATTGTAAAGCGAGATTAGCAGGATTGCTTAAGCTATCTTTAGCCTAAAGACCCTAGCTTATTAAAGCTAAGAAACGGCTTAGCGCATATATTAGACTATTAAGCAAGAATCTACCTACCCTTGCTAAAGCGAGTCTTAGCCTCCTTTAGAAGTCGATATAGATATAAAATAGTTAAAAATTTAGCTAATTGAAAAGATCACCCCCTTTAATAATAAGACCTCCTTAATATATAAGCAGTAGTTAGCTTTAGTCTAAGACTAATTGCAAGTTAATACTAACCTATATCCGAATGAGCAAGCTCGCCGAGCCCTTATTTAAAGATCTACTATAGGATAAGCTTAAATGTACCTCGAACCTTAGTACCTTTTAAAGACTAACCCTTTTTAAAACTATTAAGAAATAGTAGAACTACTAAGCAATTACTTTTTAATTAGCTAAGAGGTAGACCTATTCTAATCTACTTTCTACTACTTCTATATAGGAGAAGCCGGTTATTCTAAAGAAACTTTCCCTTAGTTTTAAGCCCGATTTTAATTAGCTGCGATTTAAAGAGAGGTCTTAAGATCTAAGTAATTCTTCTTTATATAGAATAAGATTACCCCTTAGCTTAGAGCAGCCTACGCTTTAGCTAAGGCCTCTTAAGGGAAGGATTATACTATTATAGTTAATCAATTGAACGCCTTTAATACCGAATATTAAAGTAATCAACTTCTTAACCCTTTGACTAGAAGCAAGGCGACCTTAGCATTATACTAGAAGATATCCGGTTCGCTTCTTAATAAGACCGCTTGCGGTCTAAGCGCTAGAAGTACTACTTGAGTTCCTAGGCCATTAGCCCTAAAGCCTACTACCCCTTTTCGCTAAGACCCGCTAGCTAAGGCTAGTTCTTCTGCTTTACCCTTTAAGTAAGCTACCTATTAGACCTATAGTAAAACTAATTACTATAAGACCGAGTGCCCTTTTATAGGTAAGATTAATACCTTAGAAGATATAGAGGAAGCTAACCCAACTTTAGACTTAATTAAGAATAAGGTCGAAACAGAGGAAGATTAGAAAAACGAAGAGGCCTAGGAAAAGACTCTTACTTAGGCCTGCGAAAGTGCGATTTATTAAAGCTAGATTTTAACTCTTTAATAAAAGGGAAGCAATTCCTAACCTCTTATACTATTAGTATAAATGGACTTAGAGTATTATTATTAGCTTTAGTAGATACTAAAGCCTTTAGTTACCTTTTTTTAAATTATTCCCTTTTTATATATCTTTTAAGAGCAACTGGCTTTAAAATTCTTCCTCTTCTAGCTCTTATTCCTATCTATAGATTTTAAAATACTATTTATATATAAGCTATGCATTATATACGCTTTTACTTAATAATTAATAGAAGGTGTATCTATAATTGCCTTTAGGTTATTCTTAACCTTAGCTAGCGCGATGCTATTATTAAAGTCAAATGAATATGCCGATTCTAACTTAAACTTAATTTAAAGGAAAACCGATTTGTATAGCCTTTATATTACCCTTTATCTCCCTAATTTGCAAAGGAAATTGTCATTTGTCTTCCTCCTTTTAAAGGACTTCGGATCCGATCCAATTATTAAGCCGATATCAATTATAGAGAATAGGAAATAGCTATAGACAAAGCTTAATAGATTAATAGAAGATAGTCTAGCGTTAATTTAATAGTCTTAGCTAAGCGCGAGATCCCTATTGCTATTACTAGGCCAGCGCTTCTGCTTATAATTAAGCCGGATCTAAGAAAATAGTCTAATACGAATCAACTACATTTTGACCCTATTTGCAAATGCCCTAAAGCTGCGGTTCCTATTTGCAAAATTAGCGCTAATGCCTTTTATTATAATATAAAGCGTAAGAAGACTAAGTTCTTTTAAATTAGTATTTATAAAGTAGATAGGATTTTAAAGGAAAGATATAAGCTTAAGAATCCTAATATCGAAAAGCTAATTAACGATTAACTCTTGAAATAGTACTAATTGCTAAGATAAGCCTTTTTAAAAAGGGATGCAGATACCCTCCCTTCCTATCGGTATTATAATTATAAGATATAGCTAAAAGGGCCCTTGCCTAATGCCTATTCGCCCCTCTACTATCAATCTACTAAGGAGCTTAAGGTTATAAAGGAGTACTTACTTAAGAATTTAAACAAAGGCTTTATTAAGATAAGTATTAGCCCCTTTGCTTCGCTAGTGCTATTTATAAAGAAGGCCGATAGTAGCCTTCGATTTTATATAAACTACCGGAAGTTAAATGTACTAACTCGGAAAGACGCTTACCCGATTCCGAGGATAGACGAGCTTTTAAGGTAAGTATCTAAAGCTAAAATTTTTATAAAACTAGATATTTAGGCCGCTTTCAATCGAATACGAATGGACCTCGAATTAGAGGAATATACCACCTTTCGAATAAGGTACAGATCCTATAAATGCAAGGTTCTCCTATTCGGCCTCTATAATAGACTTAATACTTACTAATAGTATATAAATAATATTCTTTTAAATTACTTAAATGATTTTTGCATAGTATACTTAAATGATATTTTAATTTACTTTAAGAATATTAAAGAGCACTAGGGTTATATTGAAAAGGTGCTAAAACGACTCTTAAAGGCTGGCCTTTAAGCAGATATTAGGAAATGCGAGTTTTATATTACTTAAACTCAATATCTTAAATACATTTTAATAATAACTAAGATTAAACTAGACCTTAAAAAGGTCGAACTATTGCGCAATTGGAAGTACTTAAAAACTATTACTAAAGTAAAGTCCTACTTAAGATTTTACAGATTCTATTAATAATTTATTTGCAACTTTAGGCTAATCGCCAAACCCCTCTTTATTTTAACCTAACCGATAGTACCTTAGAATTAGATGGAAGAGTACCGAATCGCTTTTAAAGAGCTTTGCAAGCAGTTACTATTAATTTAGCAGATTTACTATTTTGACCTCGACTTACTTATAAAGCTGGAAACTAATGCTTTTAATAGCATTATCGCTAGAGTACTTTCTTAATAACACTTTAATAAGCAATAGTACCCTATCGGCTTTTATTCGCATGTATTCTTAAGTTATAAACCTAATTAGGAAATATATAATAAGGAACTCTTTGCTATTATTAAATCCTACTATAAATAGAGACCAGAGCTTATATTATTTAAGGAGCGAGTTGATATTTACTTAGATCACCGCTCCCTTAAGTACTTTATAACTATTAAGGTTCTAACTGCGAAATAATACTAATAGATAGAATTTTTATCTAACTTCAATTTTCAAATTGTATATACTCTTAGCAAAGACAATTAGAAGGCTAATATTCTTAGCTGCTAAAAGTAGAATATGCCAGTTTATAAATAAGCGAAGCTAGATAGCCGATCCTAAGTTTTGCTTTCTCCTACCTAGTTAGATACTTGAATCAATACCGAACTAGCTGATAAATTTCTTGCCAAATCTATTAAAGGCACCCTAGCCCTAATATTAACCGATACTCCTAATTCGACCCTAAATCGATCTAAGGATTCTTTTAATTTGATTGAAAAGCTTTATTAAAACAACTGCGAATCCTTTTAAGAGATTCGCGCCGACCTCTTTAAGAACTACTCCTTAAAAGACAGATTGCTTTACTTTAAGGAGCGTCTTTGCATATGCTGTAATACTCTCTTATATACTTATTTAATCTAAGAAGCTTATAACCAACCTTTAAGCGCGCACCTTAGTAGCTTAAAGACCTATTAGCTACTCGCTCCTAAGTACTATTAAGTTAGGATAGGTTCAGATTGCAAAAGATTCGTTGCAAACTATAGACCTTATTAATTCTCGCATTTAAAGATAACTAAGCAACTAGGTCTCCTATAGCCCCTTCCTATTCCTAACTATCTTATATAGCACTTATATATAGATTTTAAGGATTTCCCTCTTAATAAGTATAGCTTTGATCGAATCCTGGTTTTTATAAACCGATTTAATAAGAGTGCCATTACAATTCCTTATTAAAAAGATATTAACACTTAAGGAATTGCCCGACTATTTATTTAGTGGATTTATCGATTTAGCTATACTCTAAAGACAATTACCTCAGACTAAGGCCCTTAATTTATCTCCTTATTTTAAAGAGAGTTCTACTATATTATTAGTATTAAGATCAAACTCTCTATAGTATACTATAAGGAGACTAACGGCCAAATGGAAATTATAAATAAGTATATTAATTTAAAGCTAAGGCCTTTTATTAATTACTATTAAGATAATTAGAGTAAGCTAATTCTATTAATAGATTGTACGCAATCTACCCTCCTTTACGCTTCTATTAGTATAACCTTATATTAGCTTAAGTATAAAGTTGTACTTTAAATAAGTTAGGACTAGATCTTTTTAAAACTATCCAGTCTATAAGAGAGATTAAATTAAGCAGAGGCTAGGCTAATAGTAGAGAGGATGCACTTAGCCTAGGAAGTAGCAAAAGGCAATATAAAACGCGCTTAAGAGAAAATGCGTAAGTCGACGAATTAATATTAAAAGGAGATTAATTAGAAACCTAGAGATATAGTCTACCTTTTAATAAAAAATCTTAAGAACTACTACCCTAGCTAGAAACTGGCTAATTAATAGGATAGCCCTTTCGAGGTTCTTAAGAAGGTAGGCAATTTATATTAGATCAAACTACCTATAGGTTCTATAATATATAATATCTTTGCGTTAAAGCTACTATTTAAGGATCCGCAGAACCCTTTGCTAGGTTAAGAACAACCCTGGCCTACTATAGAAAAGATCATAAGGTAGGAAGAGTATAAAGTATTTAAAATACTAAGTATATGCCTATCTTAAAGGAAACTAGAGTACTAGGTCAAATGGATTAGTTATAACCCTAATTCAAGTTAGTATTGCGCTTTAAATTTTATAAGATCTTTATATAAGATTTGCGACTTTTATTAGGCTAATCCTATAAAGCTAGGACTACTTCAGAACTTATAAGCTTAGCTAAAGGCTTAGGAAAGCGGTATAAATGATTATAGTCACTTAAAAGATAATAGGCTAAATGTAAAACAGGTTGGCAAATAAATCTAAAAATATAAATAAAAAATATAAAAATAATAATACTAGGCCTATTGCCTTTTCCCCTTACAACTCCTCCGACCCCTCCTCCTTTACGCTTAAGGAGATAAGCTCTAACTCTATTCTAGAGCTAGAGCTCGCCTCTTATCCATACCCCCGCCTAGAACAACCCCGACCTCCTTTTGCTGCTACTAGCGCTGCCCTACTAGCCGCTGCGCCCGACGCTACCCTTATTATTATAAACCCCCCTTCCCTTATAAGAGACTCTGCCGCTATAGCAGTCCGCTCTGCTAACGCAGCGATAGACCCTAGGAGGCCTAGTATAGTTCGACTGGATTGCTTTAACCTTACTAGCCGAGATTTGATAAGGTCGCCGCGCTCCTATTAGAAAGTCAGCGATTAATTCGATACTAATTCGAGTTGAACTTATAGCAACTATCGCCTAGACCCCTTCCAGCTAGCTTACTATAGCCTTAGCTATAGAGTAGAGCTTCGCAAGGCTAGTACGCTCCAGTTAGGAGCAGCTAATCGGAGCCTTTATACTAGCTATTAGTAGGAGGTTAACGAAGATCTAGGCGCGCTAGACCGCCTCTTAACGGAATATCTTACGATTCCCTATCAAAACCGCATGCGCGTTGTCGTCGTCTTTATTATTATCCTCCTCTTACTACTAAAGAGCCTCCCCCCGCCACTCCTTAAAGGCCGCAGATAGCATTGCAAACTCCTTACTAATATAAGAGGGAAGCTATAAATAAGTATTAGTATAATTAAAACTTTAGACTTAATTCAAGGTACTTATAAGGATGCACTCTGCCTTTTGCTCCTAGTACTAGTAGCACTTCTTACTACACTCCGATTCAAACTCGCATTTATACGCGATATTACGCATAAGACACCGCACGTATTAGTAATAATAAACGCAGTAGGCTACCGCAAGGGCGCCTAATAGCAAAGGGATCGGCACTATGCGTATTAAATGCGATTCGACTCTAGACTAGGATAAACTTACTTATAGTAGTTAATAGTAGTAGTAGTAATTATTTCTACTACTATACATTAGCCCTGCGCTATAATAGTAGGAGTAGGAGACCTATATAGTTATATATAGTTATTATACTAAAGAAGGAAGATCCTATAAGAGGAAAAACAAATTTGAGTATATAATACAACTTACGCTAAACTAAATATAGAATAGTACCGTTTGTATAATAACGCGCTAAGTACATTACTATATAAAAATCGTTACAACCTACTAACGCTTATAAGCAAGCGTTCTTAAAAGGGGGGGGTAGTATAATAGCTATACCCCTAATTGATACAATTACCTAGGAGTACGGCGTTTATAGCGTTTTAAGGTTTTATAATCTCGATTTAATATAGGGTTATTTCGAATCGACCCTAAAGGTGCAAAAGGATATTCTTATATAATATTACATAAACGGGCAAAGAGCCTTAAGCTGCTGATGTATATAAAGGGAGAAGGGCTCTCCTATAAGGAGGGCTCTCTAACTTCTTCATTTCCTTCGTATTAGACCTATAGAATACGCCTTTTGCACCACTTCTTGCTCCCATACTTGATCTCGCACTTCGGCGGTTCTATATCGTTATACTATAAGCCCTATAATAAGAACAAGAGCCCCTTAAGCTATTGCAAGTTTATATATATATACTAGTTATACTCTCCTATTTTATAGAACTTTTCCTCTCCCTCTTCTTTTCGTCTTATCGAGCTAGCAACCTTAAGCTTTTAGTATTTGCAGATTCTTGCCCTAGAGACTGTTTCCCTTCTTTCCTCCTTCTCTTGCCTAGTTCTTCTGACCTCTTAAGGCAGGGAATGGACTGATTTCCTAGCTTTTAAGTTCTAATATACTAGAATACGCTCTTCCTACTTAGAAATAAGGTAAGAAGTTCGGAGGTAAAAGGGCTTTAGCTAGTTAATATAAAAGTGCCTTGCGATTCGTACGCTATTAATCTGCTTAAGCTTATATAATTTCCTATGCTCCCCCCCTTCTCTAGTGATTCGAAATAGGCCTCTTTAAGAAGGTCGAAGTTTTTAGCCAAAGGCTCTTGCGTTATATAGCATTACTATAGAGCTAGGGAGGAAGCTCTTCTCCTTTCTAATAAACCGCGCAGCGCTCCTTTTATATAGCTCCTTTCTTTTATACTCTAATAGCGTCCTAACTTTGTCTTAGACACCTTCTTGCGTTATAATATACTTAAGAATAGCGTTGCTCTATGCTTTATATAATTGCGAATCAGCTCCTTATAAGGCTTTAAGGAACCCTTAGTTAGTAAGAGTTTAGTAGATTATATATATATAGTAAGTAGGGAATGATAAATCGATAGAGGCTTTAAGCTAATAGCCTTAATAGATATTAAAAGGGGAGTATCCTAGGAAAGAGATCTCTCTAGCGTTTACTTCAAATAGCACCTTTTGCAACTTTTCTTCAAATAAGCCTTAAGACTTAGCTATCGCTTATTAGAAGATATTAACTGCCTTCTCTACTATACCTATACTCTTCTTAGATGCCGATAGGGAGTTAGTCTATAGGACTCCCCTCTTCCTAGCAAACTAGCGTACCTACTCTTTGAAATGACTGCCTAGATTGATATAGAAGCCGATAGGAACGCCCTCGGTCTGGAAAAGCCTTTCTAAGCTTCGAATAATATAAATAGAACTTAGTATAGGGCACGGAAAAGCCTAGATAAAGCGAGAAAAGTAATCGATAACTATTAGGATATGCTTATACTCCTTTAGTATACTAGGAAAGGGTCTGCAAAAATCGGCGCCGAGAAGTTCTATAGGCCTAGAAACAACTACGCTCGATAGAGGTTATGATCTTTAAGCAGGACTATATTTTGCGCACTAAAGGCACCCTAAGATATATAAGGAAATATCCCTTATTATCGAAGGCTAGTAGACGTTTCTCAGCTTCCTAAGGGTAGTAGTAGAAGTAAAATGGCCTCCTTTATTATAAGTAGCAAATAGGGCATTAGAGATCTGGCCTAGGACTAAGCAAGCCTTGTATTTTCCTCTCTAGTAGTACCAAAGAGTATTATTCTCCTATTTGTACTTAAGGCCCTTCTACTAGAGGCTCCTCTTTCCCACTTAGTCCATTCTATTAGAAAACTCCTAGTATAGAAGATATCTTATCACCTTACTATATTAAGGGTATTATAGAAAGGCCTATAGAGCTTCTTATATCTTAGCATCTGCTATTAGGTCGGCATTTGCTAGCAGATATATAATATTAGGAGTTATGGCTAATTTAGCTGGAATTCCTAAGAAGGGAGATATAAGTTAGAGGCCGATATCTAACTCTACTTCTACAACTTGGTAGAGAGCTGCTATAAACGATATATCTTCTTCTCTATTCCTAGTATATCCTAGCACCTTTAAAGGGTAAAGCATTTCCTATACAGTTCTTAGCTTTAAGTGTTTATTCTTAAGCAGTAGGTCGGCGATATCTTTAAATAGCTATTTATAGCCTCCTTTCCTATCTTTCTAAACCTAAACACTATTCCGATCTGCCGCTACTTATATATATCCGTATTTCAAGTAGTCTCCCTTATCACAATTGTCCTTTAGAAAGATGGTTCTTAATAAGGCGTCTACGACCTTATTTCTCTCGCCTTTAATATAGGTAATTATAATATTAAAGAGGCGTAGCTCTGCAGCCTATTAAGTATAGATTCCTTCTTATATAAAGCTTGAACTTAAGAAAAAGGTAAGCGGCTAATAGTTAGTATAAATAATGCTAGTTTTCTCTCCCCTAAGGAAATAGTAGTATTTTCGGCAGAACTCGACAATAGTCAGAAGTTCTCGTTTATAAATGCTATACTACCTTTAGGTATAAGAAAAGGTAAAACTATTAAAAAGTATTAGTACTATAGCAGATTCCCTAGCTTAAAATTAGGTAATATAGCACCCTCTTGCGTAGCTACTCGCGTTAATATATATAAAGACCGGCTCTGATAGTATATGGCCAGATCGTTTAATAACTGCAAAGCAATACTCCTTAAGTAGTGAGAAGGAAAGGGCCTTTGCTTTTAACTACCTCTACTCCACTACTCCTATTAGGCAATTCAAAGGCCTTACTATCTCTGCGAAGTTCTTAGTCCAATTCCAGGTGATCTATATAGCGCCTAAGAATCGTCGTACCTCTATTGCGTTTTAAGGTATTAGCTAAAGCTTAATATTTTCCGATCTCTCTAGCTTTATAATAGTCTTTATAGGTTCTATACCGGTAATCGATATTCATATGAATATAATTAAGTACTTATTATTAAAAAGAATCTATTATAATATCTGTCTATCTCTATATAACCGAGATAGTACCTTTATACTTATAAATATCCTCCTTCCTATAGTCCCTCCTAGCCGTATATAGATATCCTTCTAAAGTCCTCCGGCTAAATAGCTGTAGGTTCTATACCGGTAATCGATATTCATATGAATATAGTTAAGTACTTATTATTAAAAAGAATCTATTATAATATCTGTCTATCTTTATATAACTGAGATAGTACCTTTATACCTATAAATGTCCTCCCTTTTATAGTCCCTCTTAGCCATATATAGATATCCTTCTAAGGTCCTCTGGCTGAATAGCTGTTTGAAATATATATGAAACCCCTTATATCGCATATGGTATAGCTATATAAGATGACCTTAAGAATAAGGACAGCTTACCTCCTATATAAGAATCTGTATACTAATACTAGCAGTACTTTCTTTTAAAAAGACCTTTTCAACTCGCATAAGGAAGTATATAGAATAGGTATATAATAGAGGCAGATTAGTAGCAAATAATCAAATGGTAATAAAGAATAAAATAGCAAAGACAAATAGCTTAATAGCAAAAAAAGGTATAACAAGTGATAAGGATAGTATATAGGAAGTAGAATAGCAAAGATAAGGTCAAATAGTAAAGAGGGAAAGGAAAGGTATTTAAGTAATAGAAGCAATCTAAAGTCTTTATTCGAGCCTTATAGTAGTGCGATTATAGTCCAGTTGCGTTTTAATAGGTTTGAGACTCTTTATTAAAGAGTCATCTGGAGTTGTAATCTATTATAGCTATAAATTATAATAATCTATAAAAGGGAAAAGAGGGGCCTTTAAGAAGGCATATATATTAAGCTTCCCTCCTCCTTTAATCTCTCAACTCTAACTCCCACTTCTTATAAGTAGGTCGATTCCCCTTCTTACTTTTAAGTTGATTAACCCTTTAATAGATCTTATCTTATATTATCTTATTACTAATATTATTATTATTAGTAAGTGCCCTAATAGTTGGCCGACCCCCTTTGATATATATATTGCTGACTTAGATAGTACTCGAATGCAACTTAAAAGATCTGCCTAAGGCCTTTTAAATACTATGCGTATATTATACGCATATGATATTAAAAAAGGAGGCTAATAAGAATAATACCGGCTATATATACGCCTTTAATACTCTTACTTTTAAGAAGTATAACTACTATATTACGCAATAGGCAAAGTATATCTTAGTAAGTGCCCTTTAATATCCTCTTACTTTAATAACCTTTAATAGATATTCGTTTTAAATACCTATCTAAGCTTAAGATAAGTATATTATCCTTTAAAATGCTTAAGTTAGCGGTAATATTAAAGCAATCTAAGAGATAGCCTAAATCCTATTTAAAAAGACTTAGATATAAATCTCTATAGTCCCGAAGACTTAAGATGTCCTTTAGCTAGCCTAGCTAAATAAAGCTTATGCCCTTTACTATAGTATCGACCTTGCGAACACTTAGTAAGCTATAAGTGCCCTTGAATCTATCTAATATTAATAACTAACTATTTGCAAGATCTATTGCGTACTGTCTAAGGTAATAATATTACCCTTAGGCGTCTTAAAACTTAAGGCGCTAAGGTGCTCGGCTCCCTTTAGCATATAAAGAGGCTATCTAGCTTAGCTAAAGGCCGCTCTTAAGCTCTCTTTAATAATATCTGCCGCTAAAAGGGCAAGGGCAGATAGGTCCCTTTTAAAGGCTCTCTAAAGGGCAGGGATCTAAATCTTAATAATTTAGATAAACCGAATCTAAAGGAGATCGCAGCCGCTCTTACTTAAGTGTAAGCTTAAAAGGAGCAGGCCAACTTAATTGCTATTTCAAGTAATAAGGCCTCTAGGACTTAAAGGGCTAAGGATCTACGCCCTAGAAATCCTAGTACTTAAGATAGGTACTTATTAAAGGTAGAATCATTAGTAGATCGTTATCTTTAGTAATATAATAATTGCTGCTTTGCTATAACCTCCTTCTTAAGTACTACTTAAGTGATAAAAAATGCAAGTACGCGCAGGTAAGTAAGAAAAGATAAAAAGAAGGTAGTAATAGCAAGTATAGGAATATAGTAAGAAAAGATAAAAAAAGAAGGTAATAATAGCAAGTATAGGAATATATCTTATAGTAAAATAAAAAAATAAAAAAAATTACTAATAGCTTATAATTAAAAATATTAAATATTATTAATCTAGGACCTTTTTAGGTTTAGTTATGCCCTAATAGGCCTTTGTACCTATCCCTCCTTCTTAATAGTTATCGAATTAGTATCTATTAGTTGCTAAAGGGCCTGATTTGGATTGGCTTTTATTATAGTATTAGCGGGGTTGCTAGTGCTATTGATCTAATATATCTTTATAAGCTCCTTATTCTTATACGATTGTCAAATAGCTATTATATCGATTATTAATCGCTTCTCCTTTATAGTGCCCAATTTGATAATACACTTATATAAGGAGAGGGAATCTGTATATATAACAGTAGGGAGGCGGGGTAGACTTAGCTTAGCTATTACTATATCGATTATTATAGCTATAGAAACTAGCATATCAATACCTGCTACTATAGCGTATAGTTTAAAGGCTAGTATAGCTCTTATCACTCTCTTACACTTTGTCAAGCTATAGTATAGAATATTGCCTTTTAAAGTAAACTGCGATTCTCCTTCCTCTTTTATAGCTAGTATAATAATATAGCCGATCTGCGAGCTTAAATCCTTATTATTAGTAAAAGATCTATTAATAAATGCAAATAGCTTAGCGTTCTATAAATTAATAGCAAGGTAGGTTAGGCCTCTTTTAAGGTTGTTTCAGATCTATTTAAGTCGCTTATTCAAATTCTCTATATCTTAAACTATTAGATCCTAGTATTAGGCTATAGCTAACAAATCGAAGGAAGCTTTTAGCTGGCAGATTATAGCTAAATAAGCTCCCCTTGCTCTTTGCTTTAGGTATTATTGCTTATAGCCCTCTTAAGAAGTATTAACTAGTTCCAGCCTTTGGCCTTAGCCCTTTTATTATATATGTACTATATCCCTTTCCTAAGAAATAATACACTTATTGAAAGCTAGTGATTTAGTGCTCGATAGGTATTATATTAGCTTTATAAGGAATCCTACCCTTTTGATCTTATCCTCCTCCTTTTTCAAGAAGTCTGCTTCTTTAAGTATTAAAGTATTATCCATTTATATTCCTACTATACTAAAAAAGGGAGAAGTGCTTAAGGTTAATAATAGATAAGGGTCATAAGTTGAGTTAGCTATATTAAGATTGCTGCGATAGTACTTATAGTAAGTGCTAAACTAATGATTTCCTAATTCGGGAATGCTATAGAGTAGTAGCACCACTTTAAAGACCGTACTTATAGGGAATAGCTTAGTAATATCTTATAAGAGAAATACAAATATATTGCATAATAGCTTTAAAGCTACTTAAGTATACGCTTATATAATATCCTATAGGCTGAGAATGCCCTTCTTGCCCTATTCTTTAAAGTATTCTTAGATTGATGCCAAAAGTGATATTAAAAGGCGTTAGCTTACTTATTAGATAGTTAAGGATTAAGTGATTATGCCTTCTTCCTTTTTACTAGTATCGTTCTAAGCCTATATAACTAGGCGTGATTTCTTAAATAGGTGATCTATCTCCTTCCCTTTTATCTTATTAACTATTCTTAATTTAAAAATCCTCTTGCCTTTTATAGTAGGGTCATTTTTATTTATTAGTATAAATACCCCCTTATTTATTAGCCTTTAGTACTCCTTTAGGCGAGATTGCTAGAAAGGGCGCTTAAGAGTAGTAATCTTACCTTTTGCCTATAGCTTTTGCGATAGTTCCTAGTCCTTATTCTCCTTCTCTATTAGGAATACCTCTGATTTGGCTATATATAGCTTATTATCTACTCTAAAGGATATCTATATCTTAGTATTATAATTATTATCGATTATAAGAAGGCTGGAAATAGGCTTAATAAAGGGAACCTCTACTCTTAATAATTGCTTATAGCTATTAAGTTGCGGCTTAACTAAGCGAGATAGCTCTACTTCTTTATTAACGTCAGTTGTATTCTACCCCCTTTTAATAGTTATTCGATCCTTAGGTTTAATTCCTTTAGTTTCCTTTAAGCAGTTTTCTTTATTATCGATTTTAAATAGGCGTACGCTTATTAACCTAAAGTACTTTATTCTACTGCTAATATTGACTATATAGGTTTTGTTCTTTAAGCCTAGGAACTCAAATAGGCCTATCTATCCTCCCTTCTCCTAATATACTAATACTAGGTCTTTCAGCCTTAAATTGTAGATATAAGTGGTTCTAAGGCTATTCCTTATACCTAAAGTATCGTTGACCTTATAAGTAGTATAGATCTTCCTAACTTCCTTTATAGCCTTTTTAATTATCGCTACCCTCTATTCTACTAATAGATTTAGTAGATCTAGTTCAATTAGCCTTAAATATGCCCTAAAAATGAGTAGGGTAGGAATTATCCTATTAGGCCCTATTATATCGTTAACTGCTTTAATAGCTATTTGCAGCCTCTTATTATCGCTCAATTAGGGCTATTTAGCTGTCATTATCTTAAAGGCATATTTTAAAAGGCGATAATACCGTTCGACCTTACTAATAAAGTGGTACGCTTCTATAGGAACTAGTTTAAGGGTTATTCCTATAGATCTTAAAGAGCTTCTAAACTCTGCTAAGTTGAAGTTAGTACTATAGTTATATATTATAAAATTAAAAGGTCTAATATACGTATCCAATTAAGCCAATTTAAGGGCTTAAAATACTACGTCGGCCGAATATGCTCCTATTCCCTTTTATAAGAACCTTACGGCTCTAAATCCCGTCGCTTTATTAACTATATAAAGGGCGTTCCTTCTACCAAACTAAGCAATATCGATATATATAATATAATTAAAGTCGATATTATCTTATAGCTTAAATCGGAATCTATAAAGAGCATTAGCGTAAAGTTGATAATATTAGCATATTTCCCTTACTCTTACTATAATACTAGAGTCAATGTTATAACCGGCCTAGTTCAAGAGGTATTTAAAGCGCTTTACTAAAGGATATCCGAATCTTTTATATAGCCTTCGGATCTCTATTTCTATTAAGTAGTATATATTAATTATACCCTTTAAAGTTATTAGAAGTTGCTTTATTATATCAAGTAAGAGCTATAGGTACCTATGTTTTTTAATAATTAAGTATTTTTCCTTACTGATTATAAGCAAATTGCGCAGATTATTATATTTAGCTCTTATTTTATCAAGTTATTATAAGCAGACTAAAAACGGTATATCTGCCTTTACAATTAAGAACTCTATAAGGCCTGCCGGTATTTGAATAGTTGTCTTACCGATTGCATTTCGCAAACCTGCCCTAAAGGTAATTTTATACTTTTCAGCGCTAAGTAGAGCTAAAACTGCGTCCTATATATTTTATAAGGCTTTAAATTAATTAATTCCTCTTATATTTTTATTATAGAGACCTGAGATGGATAGGTCTTGTGATATATATCACATGATCGGCGTAGGCCGGTAGGAGGATAAAAGGGCCACCTTTTGTATATAGAGACAGCGCGTGTCGCTATAGTACTAAATATACTCTATACTTAGGACTTATCCCTAATATCTTATCTAGGAGAGCCCGCTTATAGTACTTCCTCCTCTTGTTTTTAAGTCTTCCCTTAGGCCTATTCTTATATTATCTCCTTTTTAAGTTTTATATTAGTGACCTATATAAGGACTGATTTCTTAAGATTTCTATCCCTATACGACCTTATCGATCTCTTAGTTTATAGATAAGAGACCGGCCTTTGAAATACGTCTTTAAAACACTTATAGCATTTTAATTAACTTTAAAACCCTTATCCTTAATCGCTTAGTTATTTAAAACTATCGATTTTCGTTTAGTAACTATTAATAACCTTAGACTTTCCCTTTTCAGCTCTGCTCCGAAAACCCCTATTCTCTTCCTTAACTCTGAGATTTTCGGAATTTTCGGCTTCCTAGTATGAAAAGTTTGGCGAACCTTATAATAGCAATCTTAAATAGCAGTAGTTTTGAGTACTCGAGTAATACCAAGCGCAAACTCTAACTAGAAGTGCCTCCTTAGAATCCTTAGAAATCCGAATCTGATAATTCAGCCGCCTTAGCTTAATAAAACTCTAAAAATTGCCTTAGAATCGTCTTTAAAGACCCCTTTATTCTAAGGACCAATAGGAATTGGCTTAAAGGCTAAGAAGAATCTTAGATATAAACCTTATCTTAGAAATTAGTCCTTAATTAAGTAAACCTTATCTTATTATAATTAGTTGCAACGCTCTTATTAGCTGTTTAATACCTACTTAAAATCTCTTAGCAAACTTAGATTAAACTTTTAATAGAATCCGGAATTCTACTCTTAAGCCTAGCCTATAAGTAGGAGGATAAAAAGATATCCTTAAACAACTTAAGACTGCTACCTACTTTTTTAATATTAATACTAGAAAATACTAAAAATAATAACAATTTTAAACTTTTTACTAACCCTTTATCTAAATCTTTTTAAACTCGTCTTAGTCACTTTAAGATTGACTTGGATTTTAAACGTTCTTTAAGCCCTTTTGAATTTCGAAGTACTCCTTTTAGCAATTAATCTCGCAATATTAAAGCTTTCCCTTTGCCTCTTATAGATTCTATCAACCTAGATAGTTAGTATAAAACGATAATGGCCGCATTTAAGGCTATTACTAATCACTTTCCCCTCCCTAATTCCCTTAGCGCTCCTCACTTTATAAGCGCCAATATTACTAATTTCCTTAAGTAATATAAGGAAACTTATTACGATTTTGGTATTATATAAGAGGATATGATTTCTCGACTTCCTTACTATTATAACTATATAAGCAAAGATATTATCAAATCCCTCCCTAAATAGAAAATGCATAGTTTATAAGAACTCCTTATCAAGGCTCTTAAGTCTGAATTCCGAGAATTTGATAAATAGTAGATTCGCAATACCTTAGCTTTCTTAAAGGAATTTATTCTAATCACTCGTACTCTTAAGGAACTTAAAAACTACTATCGGACTTTTACTTATATATCAAACACCTTAATTAGCTAGAAAATACTTAGCGAAGTTAAAAGAGGCCGCCTTTTCTTACTTAGATTATCTACTAGCCTTTAAAACAAAATTATTAAGCATTTCAAGATCGATAAGTAAGACCTTATAACCTTTATCTCATTTAAGGAATTCTCAGCCTTTGCTTTAAAATCAGATCTTAGTAAGAGAACCATTAATGCTATAGAGTAGGAAAAAGCCCTTACTCCTTCCTATACTAAAGACCTTAAGAGCCTGGTCTAAGAATACTTAAAAGCTTTAAAAGTTATAAAAGAGGTAAAGAAGAACCTAGTAGTCATACCTTTCACTTATAGGCCTAACCTAAGAATAAGATCCAACTCCAGAATTAAGGAACTTAAGACCTAATTTGCAAAACTCCGAATTTAAAGCTTAGAAACTAAGATTAATAATCTCTTATAGGAAAAATAGTATATTCCTTAATTTAGTAATAGATAAAACTCGGCTATTATAAGCCAATTTAATAGTTCCTATTATTAGACTCCTGCTTCTTATCATTTGGAACAACTAGCTAATATAAGAACGCAATAGCTGGCTAAAGAAGGAGGAATTGATCCTAACTAGCACTCTGCCAATATCAATGCTATAAGGTACTAAGGAAATAGCAATAGAAGACGACTAACCTACAACTTTTGCAATAATAAAGAACCCAACTATACTCTATATAAGTATCGCAATAATTGCCCTCTTTTCCTTCGTTTTATTAATACTAGGGTTATATATATTAATAAGTATAGGATGCTTTACATTAGGGATCCTAGGCTAAAAGCTATCCCTATTAAAAAGCACTAGAATCGCTTATAGTTATAAACTATTCGAACGATAATATATAGTATAAAATAGGATAAGAATTTAATCGAACGATAGTATATTATAAATATAAACGCTAAAATCCCAACTTATATATATATAGGTCCAACTAGTAATCTACCTAAAGGAGTTCTTAAGGACCTAGCTTCTAATCAAATAGCTATAGAAGTTAAAGGCATCTCTATCTTAAGATAGGTTAATAATAATATTTCAGCTGATATTAATACTGCTTCTATATCTAAGAACCCTTGGAATTCTCAGCGTCCTTTTAGATCTTCTACTCTATTAATACTAATAAAACCAGCCAAAGTCCAGAAATCAGCATATATAACTTAGGAATCTTAATATAGAGTCTAAATGTTAAAAGATACCTAATAATCTAAAACTATAATAGATAAAGATAAAGCTAATATAGTAAATAAATTGATTAGAGATATAATAGACGAAGATAGCTTTAAGCTTAAAGATTAAGAAATTGAAGTTATTACGCAGACTCTTAACCTTAAGCGAAAGAGATAGATATTAAAATAGGAAAAATTTATTAATAAATACGCTAGTTCAACCGCAATAGAGAAAGCTATAGAGAATATTATAGCTTAGCAAATTAACCTTATATTTAAAGACCTATTTAGTTTAATTAGACGCTTTAATAAAGTTCTAGGAAAGCATATCCTAATAGCTTTTAAAGATTTGAATAATAATAAGGAAATGGAAATTGTAATGTAAAAGAACTCTGAGAAGCACTTAGCCTTAATCAAATGTCTTTAGATTATAAAAAATAAAGGAACCTAGAGGTACTATAATATTATAGCAATAGCTTTAATATCTTAGAATATTAATCGAAATTGTTTAATAGTTATAATAAAAAGCCCTATTATTATTTATTTAATAGAAGAATCAATTAAAGCAAAGGCTTTAATCGATTATAGTTCAGAAGTTAATATAATAATTAGAAAAGTGGTAGAAATAGCTCAATTGATAATCGTTAGCGATCGACTCCTTATTTATTCGACTGTCTTTAGATTAAAATACAATTTTAATAGATAGGTGAAAAATGTAAAGGTTAAAGTTAAAGGAATTGTTAATTATATTAACTTTCTAATAATAGAGAATTCTTCAAATGATATTCTTTTAAAAATGCCCTTTATTTTAAAATCTTAGCTAATATTTAACTATCCTAGAGATAGGCTTATAAAAGCTAGCCTTTAGAATATAGATTAATCCTTAAAAGGATAAATGGTTATTATAAGAGATATAGCCGAATTCTAAAATAAGGTTTTAGGAAACGATTAGCTAATATAAGGGCTAGGCTTAATGCTAATAAAGGAGGGCACTTAGCAAGGAGTTATAGCAAAAGAAAGGTAAGTTTATCGATTTTAAATAATAGTAATTTGACTCGCGGTCCTAGACTAGGAGTCAAATCTGGAATTTTAAAAAATAATGCAATTAGCGTTTTATCGGCTTAATAATTAAGAAAAAAGAAAAATAAGGTAAAGAAGAGAGTTTATTTTATAAATTTCGATAATTTACTAATCATTTTAAAAAACCTAAAAACCACTTATAGGCCGGACCTGCGAGTAAAAAATAATAAAATTACTAATAATATTTCTATCTACGCACTTTAAATTAATGACTTAGAAAATCTTTTATTTGTTTTTAAAAAGGAAAATTCGGATCGTTTCGCAGGATTTGATAAAAAAGGAAAGAAGTAGAGAAGTATAGTACTAGCTAATATTCGAACTATATATAAAAGCAAGGCTAATAAAGTACGATCGGTAGATTAGGGAATCTTTAATAGCTTAAAGCCTAAAGGATTAGATAATTAGTTTAAATAAGATAAGAAGCTTCGACCTTTGAAGCCAAGTAGTAAATTCGATAAGTTTATTATAGGTAGATTTTCTAATAAACCTATCGGATATCGACTAATAAAAGAACATTTTAATATATTAAAAATTGGAAAAGACTTAATAAAGTAAGAACGCGAACTATTTTATAAAACCTTAATAAATCGAGAGGACACTTTAGCTTTTGACTAGACGGAACTTAGCTAGATTCAAGAAGAGGTTACGCCTTATATTAAGATTAAGATAATACCTTATAAAGCCTAGCAAAAGAAAACATTTAGGATCCTTAAAGCTCTTTAAGAAAAGGTAATCGAAATATTAAAGGATAGGCTAAAGCAAAGTATTCTCAAGTTCTGTAATAGCCCTTATAAGAACAAATAGTTCCTAGTTGCTAAAAAGGAGAAGGGAACTTACAGATTAATAATAGTAGTAGTAAAAATGAACCGAGTAACTATTAAAGATGCTAATATTCCTCCGAATATAAATGAATTCTTAAATAAATTCGTAGGATTAACCTATAGCTCTTTTATTAACTTCTTCTTTAGATATAACCAATTCATTCTTAACGTTAAATTAAGAGATATAATAGCAATTCAAACCCCTCTCAGGCTACTTCAAATGATAAGATTACCTTAAAGGGCTATAAATTCGATCACTCAATTTGTTTAAGTAATCTATAAGATACTAGTAGATTATATACCTAATATTATACTCCTTTATATAGATAATATAAGAGTAAAAGGATTAAGATCATTCTATAACTATAAAGAAGTTCTCCTTAGTATATAACGATTTATAATAGAACACATTCAGAACTTAGACTAAGTGCTTATACAATTCGAAAGGGTAGGAGCAACAGTTGGTCCGAAGTTATAATACTATCTCCTATCAATGGAAATTGTTAGTTTCATTACTAATTCTAATGGCCGAAGTCCTTAAAGGGCTAAAGTACTTAAAATCGATAAATAGAAGAGGTATAATAATATAGTAAAAGCTCGTACGTTTATTAGAGTTATAGTATACTATCGCATTTGAATTAAGGATTTCGCTAAAAAGGCAGCACCTATTTATTCCTTATTTTAAAAAGGGGCTGAGTTTTAATAGGAGAAACCTTAAATAAAGGCTATGAAACAACTAAAGTAAGTATTACTTAAGGCGCCTTATCTGATTAAAATAGACTATAAAGCCAACGCTAGGCCAATTATACTAATAGTTAATACAAGCTTAATCAGATAGGGTGCCATCCTTTAATAAGCTAACAGTTAATAGAAAAGACATCTAGCTCACTTTGAAAGTAGTCTTTAGAATCTAATAGAAACAAAGTATAATACTATTAAATAGGAATGCAAAGGCGCCTTAAAGGCAATGAAAAAGATAAGAAGCGACCTTTATAATACTCACTTCATTCTTAAAACCGATGCTAAAGTGCTAGTAAAACAACTAAATAGAGCTATAAGCGACCTATTAAAAGCCTTACTAATAAAATGGATTGCTTAAATAAGACTAATAGACTTTAAAGTTAAATATATTCTAAGAATAAAAAACACCGCTGCCGACGGCCTTTTAAGAAGAACTCAGCCCTACCCCTCTAATTTAATTAAAGAAGATAAAACAGATATTAATAAGTAGGTAAAAAACGAAGTTAGTTATCTATTAATATATCGCCTTAAAGGGATTCGACTTGTAAGCCTAGCCTATAAGTCAAATAAGAGAATTTTATTACCTAACTACTTAAGTGACTCCAAAGAAATCGCAAAGTTTTTAATCATACTTAAACGATTAAAGATAGTTACTCCTAAGGATTTTCAGAAATTCAAAGCTAAAGCTTTGATTTATCTAGTATAAGGAAGACGATTATTTAAAAGGAGCGATAACTTATTCCTTATATAACTCTGCTTAAACGATGAAAAACTAAGGGCTAAGGCTATTTAAGATATTTATAAGGAAACTAGCTATTAAGAAGCTAAGTCCACTTACTACTAACTCTTAAGAAAATTCTTTTAAAAAGGCTCTTTTAAGGACTGTAAAGCTTTTATAAAGAGTTGCATCCTCTATTAGAAATAAAAACCTAGTTATAAGGAAAATCCCTTATTCCTAACCTAGCCATTAGGCCTTTTCTATAAAGTCAGCCTTGATATTATATAAGTACTAACTACTAAGAATAAGATAATATATTTTATTTTAGCAAAAGAAGACTTATTAGGATAGCCTAAAGGACGACCTTTAAGATCTGCTAACTCTAAATCTATTATAAAGTTCCTTTAAGAAGATATAGTCTATTACTATAGACTTTTTAATAGATTAACTATTAATAGAGGCCTTAAAAACAAAGGAGTAGTTGAAGCTTTCTTATAAAAATATAACATTAAATAGGTTCAAATCTCAGCGTATAACTTAAAAGCTAATAAAGTAGTAGAATAAGGATACTATAACATTCTTGATAGTCTATCCAAAGTTACTTATAGAGGATTTAAGGATTAGATAAAACGCTTTTATAAAATACTTTTTACTTATTGAATAATAATCTATAAACCGACTAGAGTTATACTATTCTTCCTTATCTATAGCAGAAAGGCATAGCTCCTTCTTAAATCCTAATAGCCTATTTAAAGATTGTTTAACTATAGTCAAATTCGGAACCGTTCTAATTTGCTTATAATAAGATGCCGATAACTTAAACTCTAAGATATAAATATAAAGGAAATCATTCTACGAAAGAAACAATATTAGGAAAAAGCTAAAGAAGCGTAGGCTACTTCTAAAGTACTTAAAACGTACCCTATTCGAAAAGATAATCTTATCTTAGTCTATAATATTATAAAAAGTATTAATATATTAGTAAATACTAAACTTGACTATCGATAGCTTAGTCTATTTAAGGTTAAATCCAAGTAGAAAGAAAAGGGATACTATTCTCTTTAGGAACTTAATAGAATCAATATTAAAAGAACCTTCGCAGCCAATCGATTAAAGCGCTTTTATTAATACAACCAGACCTTATTCCCTTTAGAAGACGAATCAGAAATTGATATAACCTTTAAATCCTTTATAAGAACCGACGGCGATATAAGCAATTTTGAACCCTTAGATAAAGACTAAGATTTTTCCAATTTGACCTATAAGCCAGTCTTGCGAGTAAAGAATATTAAAATACTTAACTAATCGCAACTTTAAATCATTATTCTTAAAATATTTAAAGAATATAAGCGGGAATACTAAACGATTTCTTAGCCTATCAATTGTCTTACCTTCCTTTAATCCTTATTTTTACATTTTCAGCAAGGTCGCCTCCTTTATTATTTAAGATATAGATCTTTTAAGATCACTTTAAATTCTTGCCTACTCTGACTTATTTTGCATTTTTAATATTAACCTTTAATTATAATATTCCTATTACTTTCCTTAAATAATAAATAAAAAGTCCAATTTCCTTAATATATATATAGCAAACCTATTGCAGCTTATATGCCCTTTTAATTCTTATACCCTATTAAACTCTCTTATTTATACTACCTATCTTTTATAAGCAATATGCCTTTAAAGAACTTACAAATGGTTTTATCTATTATAATAAAGGATAAATAAGCATTAGTTATAAACTTCTCTTAGGATAGTAGAGCTATTACATTATTAAAGAGCTTTAAATCGACCTACGCAGCCTTAGGAGATATAGAGCAATAAAAACTCCTTTCAGCTTACGCGAATGCTATTAGTAACCTTTTAACCTAGGTAGCCTCTAGAATTCTCTAATTTAACGACTTCTTAACTAAAGAATTAAGACTAAAGGGAATCTTTAAAGAGGAATTCTTAGCTAATGCAGATTAATATATAACCTTGGCTAACACTTTTAAAATGGACTAAGATAAAAGAGAAGAATCTATTTAACGATTGGATAATTTAGCTACTAATAAGAGAGGACTCCTATTTTATTCGCGCTTTCTAATAAATATTAATTTTAATAATAGAAGACGAGTATTATTAAAAATTCTTAAGAAAAACACTCCTACCGCTTAAGCTATTCAGATTCTCAATTTCTTTATTATTTAAGAAAGAGTAGTAAAATTCCGAGGCAATCGAATTTGCAATTGCAGATTTATAGGCCTATCTAATGCAGTACTTATAGCAGCTGATAGGGCTATAAAAAGATTAAATTAGGCTATAGATATTACCCTACCTAATAGTACTATTATTAATATACTAGGGCTTTGCGCTTCTGCTTATAGTTTGCTTATTTTAAAAGAGAACTGGACTCTTATAATAGGGTTTAAACGAGATTTTTTTAATAATAAAGAAGGGAATTGGTTATTTATAATTAAGCCTGCTTTAAAATTCGCTTCTTAACCTAAAGATATAATAAGTGTTAAACTATATGATTTGACTTGCGATCCTAGATTAGGAATTAAAAATGAGAATTTTAAAACTGGACCTAACTTGCCTTTTGCTAAAATAATTCTAGAAACCGCTATCGAATAAACTGCCCAAACGCTTAGCATAGCCTTTTTAGAATTTTCAAAATCTTTAAGGGACTCTCCTTTAGCTAAACAACCTATTTTAGCTTGACCTTTAAAAAGGATAGATCGTTTAATAGCTACTTTAGCTAATTTGCAATTTAAAACCAAAGGATTGCGCGCTCGCTTAGACTCCTTTTTTAATAACTTAAAAGAGCTAGTTCTTAACTTCTTTATATCTATATGCAACCGTTTTAGAAATAATAATATAAGGGAAGACCTTATTCTTACTACTTTAAAGATAACTAAGAGAGCTATTAGATAGATTTAATAGCTTATCTTAAATGAGTTCGCCTTTATAGATATTATTTAATTCTTTAATAATTATAGAAGTTAAAAACCTAGTCTCTCGGATGCTAAGCAAGACTATTTTATCTTATAAGAAAGAGAATGCGAAGAGGAATCTATTAATTAGGACATTTGTAATTATAGCAATATGCTTCAATCGGTCATTCTTAACCTTAAGCTTAGAGAATAATATAACATTTAGGTATCTTTTATAATAAAGACTCGCTTTCGATAGTATCTTCTTAGCGCAGGGATTAAAGGGAGAAGACTTTGCAACCTTTATATTCGCTCTCTTTCGGTTTACTATAGTCTTAATTATAAAGGATTTAATATTAATAAAACTATTAAATACCTCGAACTTCTTTATATAGTAGAAGATATTGATCTTTTTCTAATCTACCTTAATAATTAGTTCTTTGTCTCTTTAAAGATATGTAAATCCAACCTATTAATAATAGAGGCATCTCTAGGTGCTATAAAATTTAAGGCTGATCCTAAAGCCTTAAAGGCATTAGAGCCGATTAAATAGAATAATTCTTTCTTTTCGATATTATTAAGTAATAAATAGCAAGAGGAAATAAAAGAAGAAGGGTCAATTATAATGCTTAAACCCTTCAGATGCCGCTTCTTAACCGACAATTTTACTATTAATAATAGTGCTTTTATAAGTATATTCCTCTCTATTATAAGATAAGAAGTAAAGATATACCTTTATCACTTCTGCCCTATGGATAACGCGACCTTTATACCTTCTTATTTTCTTTATAATATAATATTCAGCCTTACTTAATAAGTCCTTCAGATATATTATAAACTCTACCTCTTAGCTATAATAGCAAAAAGTAAAGGAGCCTATTAGCTTATAGCCTACTTTAAACCTCTTTAATTAATTGGCCTTAGTCTTTATAATTAAGTTGTTTTAATAAAGAAAGATATAAGTGCTACTAATAAAGAAATTCCGATTTTCACTTGCGATCCTAGCCCGCGAGTCAATTTTATTAGAAAGTAAGTCTTAGATTATCAGATCCTATTAATCGGATAAGGGCCAGCTTTTAAAAGCCTTAATAGGTAGGTTAGCTTTTAATCAATTATAAAACTCACTCTATCTGCAAAGAAGATAAGTCGATAGACTTCCTAGGCATTTGGTTTAAAATCTCAACTAGCTTAAATGATCGCAAAGTTAAAGCGAAAGGAGATCTTGCGACCTATTACTAATAATAGTAATCTAATTATAGTAATAATAAAATAGAAACACCTTTTTAAAATGCTTTTAGACAATTCTTATAGGACTAGTGGTTTTATAGCCTTTTGCAATAACTATATAACCATCCTTAATAAGAATACCTTAGAAAATAAGACTTGAATCTCCGATTTTATCTTTTCAATCTCTACTTTAAAGCAACCTCTAATACCTTAATAGATTAATGCAAGTAGAACCACTATACCTTTTAAGGCAGCTTTTCATCTTAAGAACTATAGTAGCCTTTTTAAAGCTATTATTAGTCGACGCTCTTAAATAGATCTATTAGTTATAATCGAAGTATAAGAGTTATTTCTTCTTAATAAAGACGAATTGAAAATCCACCTTATAGAATATAATTAGAAGCTCTTTAATACCCTTATTAAGGCCTAGATAAACGTTATAAACACTAAGTCGCTTCTTTATAGACTCAAGTCTTAAAGATAGCGCAATAAAGTAAATGCTATCCAAGAGCCTAATGCACTAATTAATAAAGGCATTATTGTAAGGAAATTCGGAAAAGAGATAAACCAAGACTCTAGTATAGTATTAGACCTTGATTTAGGAACCAATCCCCTGTTTTTACCCTTAAGCTTAGAAACGCTAAGACTGACTTATAAGCCTAGCCCGCGAGTAAGGTTAGACTCAGCTGGCTTAAGCCTATAAGATAGTTCAGATGAACCTCGGTTACTAAATCTAGGGGTACTAATAGAAGATCCTTTAAAAGAGGTCCCTAAAGCTGAGAAATCGCTAAGAAATAAGAACTAATATAAGAGAAGAAGACTCCAAAGTAATAATAGAACTAATAATTGAGTCGACTTAAGCCTAGAGAATCAAGTCTACTACCCCCCCCCTTAAATACCATTTAAAGAGATTGCAAATTAAAAGTTGAATTTTTTTAAAGATTATCTACTTTTTATATACCTATACCTCTTTATTCTCAACCTATTGTTTTATTCTATATATATTCTTTATTTACTTTACTCTTTATATAATTCATTCTTTAATTATTCCCTTTATATGCAACTTTCTAACGCTTACCTTTGAAATATCTTCCTCACCTTTAACAATTATCATTCACTAATTATAGGTCCTTATATATATTACACCCTACTTTTATTCCTACTTCCAAGCTTATTATACCCACTTTTCCTATATGCACTAGCGCGATTTCAAACTCTATAAATAAGCCTCTCCCCGCACTACGATTTTACTTTTTTTACTTTTTTTATAACCCTATTAGACCTATAATACCAGCATTACTACTATTATCTTTTATTATCAATCTTTTCTAGTATAAGCCTCTTATATTATTAATCTTTCTTAAATAATCATCTCTTTATTTAAAACTACTCCTCCCTACTAAATAATTCATTATAGCACTACTAAGCTTAAGCAAAAGAGCCATACCTAAGAAGAATATATCAGTTATAGCTTTAGGCAGCAAACCCTTAAACACTACTAATAATAAACTAATATTAAAGGGTAACTTTTCATAAGATAGAAAAGCTCTAAGATTATTAGAAGATATAGTAAGCACCTATAGAACGTTAGGTAAAATAGAATAGCAAGTATTCCTAAACTTATCTATAGAAGTATTAAACTATAGAATTTCTACTATAAAAGAAGGATTTTTAGGCTTCGATGATTTTCTTAAGAATAAGCTTAAGACAAAAGGGATCGATTATGAAAAATTTCTATAGGAATATCAAAGGTATACTAATTCAATAGATTTATTTTAAAAAAATCGAAACAAGAAGAATAAGTGTATGAAAAGATTATTGCAATTTATAAGTAGTACCTATAATACACTTTTCCAAACCTACTTCATAACTGACATTATTACTAATAACGCCCTATAGAGGCTTGGCAAAATCTTTAAGATATACTAACCTATAGCAAAGGCCATATAGGTATTAAATCATTTCACTATTTAAGAAGGTATAAAGAAGCTATAAGGAAACAGTATTAAAGGCAGAAACTTTATTAGGTTCTTAAGCACTATTATATACTCTACCATTCAGACTATAAAAGATGAACCCTTATAGTATAATAATTTTGCACTTCCTAACCAAACTATTCTAAATATACTTAGCCTCCAATAGTCGCAATATAGTCTACTTATTATAAAAGAAAAGATAACTTATCTCGCCGAGTATACTATGAATTACTTTGATAATAAGTTAGAAAGATAGGAGTTTATTATCCCTATTACTTTAAAAATGCTACCACCCTTAGTAGGAATAACTGATAAAGAGAATTTGACTTATAGGCCTGGCCTATAAGTGGAATTAGCATATAAGGAGAATGTCCTTAAGCCAAAGGTGCCTATAATACTAGGAACTCAAGCAGCTGACCTGCCCGACTACTATTCCTCCGACTCAGACGAATTTAAGTCATTATCCTTAAAAATGCCTTAAACACCCTAAATACTAGTAGCAAAGAAAATGACTCGCGGGCCTAGCCTATAGGTTAATATATATAACGTTATAAACTTAGAAGATGAATTATCTAATAAAGAAATAGGCACTATTACTAATGTATTAGAAATTTTTAATAATATTAAGAAGGATACCGCCGATATTATACAATCTTTCCTTAATAACTTATAAAAATTTATTCTCAAATTCTATAAGTTAATAATAAAGCGTTTAAGAAAAGAAGGTTAGGAAGAAGTCTTATTAGCATAAGAAGGGATAATAAGAGCTATTAAGCAAATTATAAAACTGCTATAAGATGAATTTTCTATAGATAATATCATATAGTTCTTTATTAAGTATAAGAAATTAAAGGATGACTTTTATATTCTTAAGGAGAAATCCAAAGTTAATATAAATATTATCTCTATAGAATGTTATTAGGTCCCCTTTAATATAAAGATAATACTATAGCATAGCAATAGTTTTAAGATAGTAGTAATATTAAAAATGAAGATAAGACTTGCAAAGTTTATAATAGGAATATTTAAGGACTTTAATTTTGAAAAGTTCTACGCCCTTTATAAATGCTAATATATATAATACTATAGATTGGCAACAATAGGCCTTACTAATAAAGATATATCGTCTAATATCTACAAATTTTACACTGCTCTTAACCTAACCTTGTTTTTATTACATCTAGGAAATCATACAATTATAGCCACTAGCAATAGAATAGCAAGCCAAGTTAAGAAGGATATATTGTTAGGCTTTTCTAAGTTCAAAGTAGCACCTAAAGCCCTTAAATTATTCTATAATATCGCATAGACCCCTGCTTAGTATAATGCTATACTAACTATTAACAACTTTATATCATTCCGCAGCAAAGGCTTTTTAAATATACCTAAGTTGTTTAGCTGCGCCTTTTTAAGCGCTGTATATATATATAATCATAGTAATTATAAAAAGAATTCATTTTTAACATTAGCATAAGAAGAACTAGAAATATACTAATACCACTTCTAGACCTTAGATAAGAAGCCAAACCCCCCCTCTACCTACCTTTATAATATGACTTATAGCTTAATACAATAGATACTAAGGATATATTATAAATTATACCTAAGTGCTTTACTAACTTGATATAAGTCTTTATATAAACTAGTAATATATTCTAAGCCTATATAGTTTATTAGAATTAACTACTACTTAAGAGTTATTGCTACTAAGATTAATACTAATATAAGATTTATAAGATTGACTCTTAGGCCTAGCTCGCGGGTCAATCCACCTGATAATAGAACTATTGACTACTATATGATTCCAGCAGTTAAACAATCGACTAGAGAATTCGCTATTTAAGAAAAATCCTATAAATTATCAAATCTCATACCCTAACGCCCTAAGAATGCTTAATAGATCTTACTAAATCTAGCTCGAAATATAGTATAATAGAAAGAATTAAACACTAGAGAGAAGATACTTCTAAAGGAGTATATCTCTAATAAGATAACTCCGTTCTCTATATTTACTAAATAAGGCATATTCGTTAATATAGAATCTGCTAAAGAACTAGGAAAAGGTAGCTTTCTTACTATTAGCAATAACTATATAAAAGTTATTAGTAATAACTTATTAGAGAATAGCATAGACCTAGAAGATTTTCTTATTAATTCTATTAGTATAAAGAGACCTAGTACTGCAAGATAGAGTATTACTAGAGAATCGTTAGCCAAATTTCATATAACACTTAGCATAACAAAAGGAGGCCTACTATCAGAGGCACTCGTAGGGAAACGGCTATAGAACAATCCATTAGTAGTAATAATAGTAAAGGAGTTATTCTCTAAAGATATGACTTAATTGATAATATATCTAAAGAAGCATAAGTAGGAACTTTTTAATAATTTCACCTATACCTAGAAGCTAATTCAATAGTTAGAGCTACAACTGTATAGGGATAAGTCCTAGACTAAGACAAAAGGCACTAATGATAATATTAAGGCTAATAATATAATTAATAAGATAATTCTTCTCGAAAAGTATAGCATTAAGAAACCTTATGCTAAACCCTTTAATACAACTCCTAGGCCTAGCCCGCAACTTATATCAACTAAAGGCAAAGAAAAGGAAGTATTATTTATTAAATTGCCCGCCTTATCCTCCTCTACAGTAGAAGACTCTTTAAAGGATAATAATAATAATAAAGAGGATAATAATAATAACGCTATAATATAAGTCTCCCTTCTTATTAGCAAAAGCCGTCAAACTATACTAGCATCTTTATAAAATACTAAAGCTCTTGCAATACTAAGACCGGACTCTTCTAATACTAATAGTAAACTATTAAGAAGAAGTAGGCGCTCTATAAAGAGAGTATTATCTAATAATAGTTCTCCCTATCTCCTAAAGAGAACTAAGGAAAATTGATATTTAAGTTAGTACTATTTTTAATTATTTTTATAACTCTATAGCTTATTTGTTTATTTTACTAGTTTCGTTTTCTGACTCCTAGGCCCGGCCTATAGGTGAAAAGTATATAAAAAAAACTCTTTTTTTTTCCTTTTACCTTTAATAATAATATAGCCCTAGTTTAGGCCTTTTAATATATTAGTTTTCTCGCACTTAGGGTTTGCTAATAATTGATATGCTATTGCCTTAACTTATATTATTTTATATTCTTTACTAATAGTAGTAGGGGCTACTACTTTTATTATTTAGGATATATATAAAGACCTAAGATAGATAGGTCTTATAATATATATCATATAATCGGCGCAAGCCGGTAGGAGGATAAAAGGGCCACCTTCTATATATAAAGACAGCGCGTATCGCCATAGTATTGAATATACTTTATACTTAGGACTTATCCCTAACATCTTATCTAAGAGAGCCCGCTTATAGTGCTTCCTCCTCTTGTTTTTAGGTCTTCCCTTAGGCCTATTCTTGTATTGTCTCCTCCCCAAGTTTTATATTATTTAAGGCGCCTATATTAATTAGGAATCCTTAGAAGAACTGATCTATCTACTAGGTTATAAACACCTTAGGGTCCGTTTATATCAGTTTATTAACCCTTATTATTAAAAGGTATTTAGCCTTCTGCTTTTTAAGCTAGTTAAGCATAGTTCTCGAGTCATATTCCTTTTCAAAAGCTAGGAATACTATTATAAAGTTGATATTACTATCCTTAGGGTTACTAATTGCTTAATCCTCTTCTTCTAAAGACGTTTCCTATTCCTTCTTATTAGTCCTATTGCCCTTTAAATATACTCCTTTATCTTCCTATAAGAGGTATGCCTTATATATTTTATCTATTAGCTTATACCCTTCGGCTCGTTAGCTTACTATATAGCAAGACTTCTAAGCGGCTCTTTCTTCTTTTAAGTGCTTACTACTATAGTAGTCCTTTTTCTAGCATATAATACACCTTATATAGCCTGGTTTTAATTAAAAGGTTGTTCCTCTCTTATTACCTTAAGCAAACTTCATCTTTCTATTCGAAAAGTATACTATAGATTGCCCTTACTCCTTAGCTAAATAATATCAAAGTCTATTAGTAGCTAAACTAGAATGCTAAGGTCTAAATAGTCTGTCCTAGGCAACTACTCTTACGCAAGCTTATAAGCTATCTAATAAAGCTAAGAACGTCGCTAGTAGCTTAAAAAGTGCTATTTGGAATAGCCAATTCTTAGAAACGCCTTATATAAGTCTATCTCTAATCGATCGATCGTTCCTTATATTAGTATATAGGCCTAATTACAGGTTTTATAGCTCCTTAGTATAATTCTCAAATTAGGTTAGGATCGGTTTCTCCCTCTAATAGTCCTCTTATTAGAATAGGTCAAATGTCAGCCGAAACCACCTCCTTAGGAATCTGCTACTTCTCTCTTCGGTCTTATAATTGGCCCGAATAGCCTCTATTAGCTTAGCAAACTTAAAGTTCTTATTTTATAAGTACTAATAGTAGTATATTAAGGCCGAGTCTTATAGTATAAATAGAAAAGCTTAATACTATATACTCTAGTCTATAAAGGCTCTTTAATATAAATCGGCAAATATATAAAGCTTCTTATTAAGGTGATCTTTCCCACTTAAGTACTAAGTCTTTTTAGTATATATCTTACTTAAATTTACAAGGGTTTTAGCCTAATCTAAAGTCAAAGGTTCTATAATATACTAGAATAGTTAAGCGTCGCTCTAATTAAAGTCTAGAAGCGCTCCTAGACCCCTCCCTATAGCAAAGGGTAGTAATAATCCGTCTTTTAATTAGATCAGCAGCATCAGTATTAGATTCAGGATCTCCAGGTATTACAAGACTAGTATTCGTCCTAATCGGAATTAATAAAGTATTCTTTTAAAGTTATATCATTCGGTTATTTATCTTAAAGTATCTACTTTATATAAGTTATCTTACAAAGTATTATTATATCTAAGGTATCCTTACCAAAGCGAGTCTTAGTGTAATGCCTCCTATTTAGCTATAGTAACCCTTTAAGCGAGTAGCTCGCTTATTCGCATAGATTTGGCAAATTCTAAAGTAGACTTTATTCTATATCTCGGAGATTATACTATAACCGAGTTCAGTACTTCTTAAGTCTATAACTCTAACTGATCTTCTAGCTACTCATTTCCTTCTTAGTATACTATATTGAAAAGTGCCTAGCCGATTGAAACGCCCTTCCTATACTAAATATATACTCTATAATACTAAAGGTTATCCTTTAAGCGTTATCGAACGTCCTTATCTAGCGATTTAAAGTCGCTAATTATCTAATCTTAAAACTCCTTTCAAAAGTCCTTAGTAAGGTATAGCCCTCTCCTTTTACTATCTTATAATATCTTTTGGAAGTTCTTTATATATTAATCTTTTAATCTAAGGGCCTCTTCGCTAAGTTGATCCTCTTAGGGTCTTATATCCCTTTTAAGGTCCCTTAATATCTAAGGTTGCCTTAAATTAAGTAGTATTAATAGTCCTCCCTTAATCATTTCCTAATATTATCTAGATATTACTTTACGCCCTAATAGGGTTTAAAAGAAGTCTAATATAGTTGTATTTTACATATTATTATACTATTATCTAATTATAGTTGGGATACCGATTGCACTCCGGTTTTGCCCTAATTATAATACGTAATAGAATATAGGTAAAAGAGGATAGTATCTACCTTTAAAGTAATAACTCTGACTTATTTCGCGTACCTTTTGCCTTTTCCCCTTTAATAGTAACTGATATTACTTCATATATTTAAGTTAGTATTTAAGGTAAGCCGGAAATACAATTAAGTACTCTTTAAATCAAAAAAGAATTCTTTAGTTTAATAACCTTGCTATCTATAGTAAAGGTGCTACTACTAATTAGTATAGGTTCTATATTAGTAATCGATATTTATATAAATATAATTAAGTACTTATTATTAAAAAGAATTTATTATAATATCTAT